>VDFB02172051.1:0-19120 GCA_007258455.2 Sequoia sempervirens
TATTAAAAAATGCTTTATAACATGTATCATAAAAATATTATAATATCAATCGGTCAAAATTATAATGTAACCCCTATAATAATGCTCTTACACGTCATAAATTTATCATAAATAACCCCCACATCTTACAAATTCATAAAATACTCTTACACGTCATGTGATGATGATAAATGCTCTTACAAATTCTTACACAAATTCTAAGATGATTAAAATAATAGCAAAGATTTCCATCTCAAAGTGGAATGCCCCACTTCTAATGTGAGTACTAAATAAATAAATACATGTACAACAAATAATAAATGCATAACATTGAGAAAGCAAGATTGAGACAGCTTTCCCAACATAACTTGTCAAATTTTTCAAATGTTACAAATTTATAAATTTTTAAAATATTTTTCAAAAACACATATATTATAAAATTTATGGAAAATATTGTTGACTTCCTTCATATATAAATCAAAATTGGAGTTCTACACTTCATGAATAAATATATGTGTTCAAAACATATAAAATTCAAGTTTTAATAAAAAAATTACATTTTAAATTTCTTCAAGACTAAATCTTAGAAAATTCTAGATGGTGTTGGTTCCTCCCATTGATTCCTTGAACCCCTCTAAATAATAGTCAATTCTTATGCCTAAGGGCTTCAAATAGTTAGCCAATGAACATGAGATAGCTATACAATTATATTATGTGCACTTCAAGCTCTATAGGACCTAGGAGGGTTACCCTCAATGACACTGGATATAAATATTGCATAAAGTTGTATCACAATATTTGGCAGATAATAAACTTCACACAAATTGACAAGGATTCACAATTTTTAGGCATGAACAATACACTCCTTATCATATTTATATCCTTGGAATGAAGTGTTGAAATAATTACAAATTATTTATGGCTTGGCTTTGTACTTGTAATTTTGAGTGTAATTGATTCTGAGGTTGAAGGTTATAACAAAGGTAGATTAGTGCCTATCTAAGGTTACATAGTCAACAATTTGCACATATCCTTCACCACATTCTAAATACACTTTGATGATCGTTCAAGCATTAATACATTATATTAACTAGATCAACTAATGACTAACAATTCAACTTTACTTTGAAAAACATGTGGTGACGTGGAGGCGGCAGATATTCTAAAAAACATGTAGTGTTGTTGGGTGCCTCTTTTTTGGCTGACTTTTTGCTGTTGGACTGTTTTTTGGCTTAATGTTGTTATCTTTAATTTCAGCTACATTCTGATGTAAAGGGTTTTGGACCCTTCAAAACCCATTTTTACCTCTAATAAAAAACAATGCAACTCTACTTTAAAATCCAATTTGCAACAACAATATTATTATTATCTTCACTAAAAAATTACATTGCACCTTAAACAAAAACTAAATATAAAAATAAACCATATGCACCAAATGTGTATGGAAAGCTTTACAATCCTTAATTATATTACCAAAGAAAATATTTCATTACAAACTATACACACTGTGAGCATGTAGAAGCATGTTTTCATATAGATCACCATCTGCATACCTTAAAACTTACAAAATCTAGAACACCCACGGGCTACTCTAAAGCCCTGAGAGACATTTCTTATAGTTCCTGGGCATTTATATTCAACTAGATTGGAGTCTAAGTCATATCCAGGTTATTAGAGGAGTGTTGAGTCTTTTTTGATGTTGTGCCGGCTTCTACAAAATGCCCAAAATACCATTGAAAGCGATGACTGAGCATTGGAAATACATGCCAAGTCGATTTGAAGCTATGCAGGCCGTTTTTGGTTGTGGTGGGACGTCTTTAACTGTTAAGAAGCATTCTTAAGCTCACGGGTAACATAAAACCATGCCAAAGTTTCTCAAAATAGTGTTTGGGCGTGAGCAATGTTCCAGAAAAATTATGTTTTCTGTGTAAGAAAGTCTGAATGGAGAAGTAATAGCTTCAAATCAATTATATATTCATTATTGAAACACAACTGAAACAATAGACTAATGTTATGTTAATAGGAATAGAGGGAGAGATAGAGAGAAGAAATAGAGAGATATAAAGGAAGAGGGAAAGGGAGAGTTAGAGAGAGATCGATAGTGAGATAGACTGATAGAGAGATAGAGATATAAGAAGATATTGAGAGAGGGGAGGGGAGGTAGAGGAGGGAGATAGAGAAGAGGGGGGAGATAAAAGTTTAAAGTATAATTATTCTACAATAAATATTTTTTATTGAACAAATATAATTATAAAGTAAACTATTTCTAAATAATTTTCAATTTAAATATAAAAAAAATACTCAAATAGAATTAAATATTGTGTTTATATTTTTTTATTAGAATATTATATTAATTATATAGTATTTAATATAATGTAAATAAATAAATATATATATATATATATTTGTTCGGTAATAGAGATAATTTTATTAATAATAATAAAGATTACATAGCTTTTCTCGTTACAGCTTTAAAAAACCCCTTTCCAACACCCTTAAGCTCCTCTACAAGAAACTCTAGCCCTACCATCTATCCACATTACAATCAACTCCTTGGGTTACAAAACAAGCAACCCTCAAACTAGCCTAAACCCAATAGCTCCTAAAAATTAACCCATTAACAGGTCATAAGTTTTGAGCTTTCTTTGGTCCTCCCTTAGTCTGAGATTGGAGAATCATAGTGAAAGTTTCCTTCTCTACTTTCTTTGCTTTCTTCCCCTTAACAATTTGCCAACCGTCCTCCACCTTGGCAGCCTCCTTCTGCCATTCCAATGATTTGTCATGGGGACTCTTCAAAACTCCATTCAAATTGTCAGATGTTTGTTGCCTCTGTTCATTAGCTTTCCATTTCCTAGCTTCTTTTTCTTGTGACCTCATCATACCTTTTTTCTCCCGACATTCTGGTGTTGCTGCCTCATTTTTGAAATTCAACTCCTTTTCACATCCGTTGAGTACAACATTATCACTGTTCATAGCCAGACTCCCTTCTTGCATCAGGGCAGCACTAATATGTTGCTGAAACTCCCTTCCATCATCATTCACCAACGCCATCCCTTCTTGACCCAGAGCCCTAGGAACCTAACCCTCCTCTTCCCTGCCTTTCAACTGAGAGCTCTCTTGCTTCTCCTTTTTCTCCATTGTATAGTGCCACGGAGCAACATCTTTCCAGCAAGAAGCATATTTATTTGTTCTGTGTTTGACACATTGAGCAACCAAATATCCAGTTTGAAAACAAATTATGCATCTAAAGGGTACCCCTTCATAATCCAAGGGCTACATCCAACTACCTTTCGAAGTTTTTATTTGGATCTCTTCCGAAATCTCCTTAGACACATCCATTTCCACCAAAATTCACTCAAAAGTCGAGTGCAAAAGATTTGAGGATCCCTCATCCACCATTAGAAAGCTTCCTAAAGAGTTCCTTACTACCTCCAAGCAGGAATCAAACCAAAATTGTAAGGGTAGGTTCAAAAGTCTCACCCAGAGAGGAACCCTCAAAAAGCCGATTAGCTGGTTTAAATCCAGTGCCATGACTTTAACATCAATGTATACTTTTCTTCCCTAGTCTAGTCATAGAGGATCTTATTTCTATCCTACTCCTTTTCAAAGAAAATGAAAAAACCTCTAGCCATAGGATAAATTTGAACATACCCTTCCAAAACATGCTTCCATTGGTTAGAAATCCATGATGAAGATTAGTCAAGCAGCCAAATCTTTGAATCTCCCAATCAAGCCAACCCGAGAAAAAAAAAATTCATTAAAGTCACCTCTTGGTCAAGCTTGCCATCTGGCTCTACTATGATTGTTCTAGTTGGAGGAGGTAAAACAGAATCCCCTCCTCCCCTTCCTGTCAAAGTTTTGATTGAATGCTTTTGTGGCTAAGAGGGTCCAGATTGATTCCTCCCAATCTCAAACTCCTTGGGCTCCTTAATAAATCCATCTCCCCCTGTGACGACAACACCAGGTCTCCCACTCTTCTGACCTCGATGTGCAAACGGGTGGCCACCGTCCTATTTGAAACTATCTCCACTATTACAAGTTTTCTTCTTACGCCTTTGTTCTCTATTTGTTTGTCGGTCCACCTTCCACACTTACAAATTTCATTGTGCAGAAGCACATACCATTCCCTAAGAATCCTTTCCAATGGAGCTCGAATGAGGAAAAAACCCTAGTAAGCCACAAAGGCTTGATTGACCATTGAGTGTCCATCATGGCAACATCAGTGAGTGTGAATTTTAATAGCACAAGTTTATATTAAAAGTGGATATTATTAAATATTTTTTAATAAAATATAGTATTCAATGTTCCATGAAGTTTCACGATGGGGAGGCATCGACTATCGAGGGACATGTCTTTCGAGGAGACGGGGGCGAAGTGGGGGGAGCACGTGAGGGAGGCGATGAGAATTGGTGTTGATATATACATATGCTTGAATAACTAGTTATAAAAGATGTTTACAAGAATAATGTTTCAAAGTTAAACTTTGGAAAATTAAGTAAAATTGTAGATACTAAAATTTTAAATACTTGAATACTATTATGAAAAAACTAAAAGTAAATAAAATATTAAAATTTGACAAATGAAATTGTCAAATTCGAGATTTCTATTATATGAATATCAAAAATATGACATGTCACATCATAATATCACATCATAAAGATGATTACAATGAGTAGCATGATACATTGATACCAAAATAAGTACAAAATGCAAAAATGTAGCGAAGGGAGGCCTCTAATCATCCCCAAACTCCTCATAACTCAAACTATTGGAATCCTCATGGTCAAGCTCTACCAAACTAACACCAGCTTCCAGCCCTACATTTGAACTCCTCATGACTTTTAGAAGGATCCCACAAGCCTTTAGGGTTCAGCCCAAGGCTCACATTCCAAGAAAATTAAAAGATTTTTAAAAAAATTGCTTTTTTGAACATCCTAGCGCAAGGGACACCTGGGCATCTCCAAGACGCTCGAGAGACGGCTAATGAGACATATTGGAGATGTCCAAGAGTCCTCAGAGTTTCCCAAGTCCTGGCGGTGGTGGGGGGACTATGGGGGGACGTTTCTCATCCGTCCCCAAGTCTCTGAAACGTCTGGGTCAGGGAGACGACTAAAATTTGGGGGGGGGGACATGTCCCCATGGAACACTGATAGTATTATAAAATTATATATTTAATATTTGTGTATATTTATGATTTAATTATATATGTTTAATATTTATATACTTATTATTCAATTATATGTATTTTATAAATATAATATATAATCTATTTATATTTATTAGTTTATAATATTTAAAGAATGTAAATTAGTAACTATATTTTTGAAAAATTATTATATTATAATATTATATATTTGATATTTATATATATTTATTATTTAATTATATATTTATTTATAACAATACAATTTATCCTATCAAATTTTTATATAATATATTAATATATATAAATATAAAAAACGAAAAAAAAAGGCTATGGCGGAGCGTCGACCCAGGCAGAACTTTCACAGACACCATGGTTTCCAATATGGCGAAAGGCAACAACCTCGGTGGCCCTTCAACAGGAGGAGAGGGAGAAACTTTCAAAATAGCAAGCCAAATGAAAACCTATACAAACATGGTAGGCTTTGACTAACGGTTGTTAGAAACAAGGATGTTGGGTGGATGGCCACAAGGTTGGTTAGGCGTTGGAAAATGTTGGAAGGTTCTGATCAATCTCTCAAATGGGAGAGTGGATTTTAAAAAGAAGTTGGAAGGAAGTTCTAGCAACCAAAGAGCCGGAGTTTGAGAAAGCAAACCAAGCAAGGTAACACCAAACTTTCTTCAACACATATTCATTTTTCTAGTAGAAAGCAGAGATGGAATTGATTCAGTAGAAGTTTTCTTAAGGCTGGAGTGCATTTTTTTATGGTCGTTCGGACAATGGCCAGCTTTTGCAGGTTAAGGCCTGGTGTGATAAAAATTGGGGTAAGGATTGCGAGCTAAAAACCCTAGATAATGGCTTTTATTTGGTGGTTTTCCAAACAACCCAAGATAAAGAATGGATCATTAATAGTGGTCCATTTATGATGGAAGGTAGGGGTTTCTTCATTCTTGAATATACCCCAAACTTTGATCCCAACAAGGCAAAGACTGAGGAAGTGCTTGTTTGGATCAAGTTGAAGAATCTCCCTTAGGAATATTGGGACCAAGAAACGCTCAAAAACATTGGCAACAAACTTGGTGTCTATGTGAAGTCGGAGGAAGCTGTGGAAAAGTCTGATTGTAGCATGTTTCCTAGGATTTTTATTTTGAGACAGATAATACACCCTCTACCTGAAATGATAGAGCTAAAAACAGGGGAGGGTTTATGGCATCAAAAGGTGGAGGTGGAGGATGCAATAGTCTCTTGTGCAAAATATTTAGGGAAAGAACATCTTGAGGGTCACTGTCCATTTGTGGCAAAAGGAAAAGGTTTAGTACAAAATCTTCTAACTGAGGAATTGGTGGCCTTAATGGAAGTCGTTGCTTGGGAAGATATGTGGATATCAAAATAATGGGGCTATCATGAGAGGCTTGAGAATGGTCTTTTTTTGTTTGTAAGCTGATGGAAATTTTATCTGGGGTGCTAATAGGAAAGTGGAAATAGACTTTATTCATGAAAATGAATATGAGAAAAGGCCTCAAGAGATGGAGCTTGGTGGCTTGAATAATCAAGATGAGTCTAGTTTTAGCGAAAATGTAGAGCAAGCAATGCAAGTGGTGACTCCAAAAGGATGTCTAGGGAACTTGGTTCATTGTAGTGGTGGAAATGTTGTTTTGAATGAGCATTTTGATTCTTCCCTTTTTGAGGAAGAGTTCACTAGGGGACAAAATGATCAATCAAGGGAAGGCAGGCTTGATCTGGAGGTGCCAAAGCAAGGACACTCACACTCTCCAAACAAAAAAGAGAGTCCAAATAATCACCTGAATGGTCTTGAAGAAAAACCTGAAGAATATTTGGTCCATAATTCTTCAGGTGCTAATAGACTAGGTCTTGAGGATGAAACAAAGTTTTTTGAGTACAATAGCTCTGGAGATAATGAAGATATTGTCTCCAAGGATATCCCCATTTCGCCCATTCAAAACCTTGAGAGTGCCTTTGATGGAGTTAGAGACAATGGTGGGGCTCTAGAAGATTTAGAATTTGATATGGCATCAGATGAGGAGCATGGTGGAGAAGATTTGTTGGGTTTGTAGGATAACTTAGGAATTGTGGGGAAAAGAAAAAGTGTGGTCCTAAAACTAATAGGATGCACCTTGAAATGGCTGGAAATGCGGTTGGCCAAAGCAAATTGAGATTCGGGAAAAGGCTATGCCTTTTCTCGACAGCCATGAAAATTTTATCATGGAATGTCAGGGGCTGCAATTCCCCTAACAAAATATGTTTGATCAAAAGATGTTTTGATCAAACGAGGTTGGCTTTGGTGTTGCTTTAGGAAACAAAAATCAAGGAACAATATTTTGAGTTTTTCTTCAAGTGTTTCAACAAGTGGAAATGTTTCCTCTCTGGTGCAGTTGGTGCCTCAAGGGGACTTGGTGTCCTTTGGGATGAGGCTCTTGTTGAAGTTCAGGTAGTAAGGAAAGATAGATTTTGGCAGTGGCTATGTGTCGAATCAAAATAGCTTAGGACAAGTTTTTTTATTCTCAATATTTATGGTCCTACTAGCTTAGCTTAGAAAAAAGTGCTTTGGCAAGATCTTTCATCTTTTGTAGATATGGAGGATGGCAGGATATTTCTTTTGGGTGGTGATTTCAATGCCATCCTGAAACCTTCTAATAAATTTGGGGGTGTATGTTGGGCCAGTCAAACCCAACAGGATTTCAGTGATTTTGTTGTTAACAATGGTTTGATTGAACTACCTTTTAAAACTGTGGAATTCACCTGGATGAATAGGAGGGGAGGTTTTCTAAATATTGCTAAGAAGTTGGATCATTTCTTTCTAGCTGGTGATTGGGCTGCTCAACAATGGACTTGTGAAGTGGAGATTATCCCTATCACGGGGTTAGATCATTACCCGATAGGTTTGAGAATTCAAGAAGAGGCCACTCCAAATCGGTGTCCTTTCAAATTTGAAGCAATGTGGTTTTGGGTTGAAGGGTTTAAGGATTTAGTGGCTGATTAGTGGAGAAATGCCCCTGAAAGGTACAGAAATAAAGCCTTCATTTTCTTTAAGAATTTACAACTTCTTAAAGAACAGATCAAGAGATGGAATAAGGAATCTTTCAAGAATGTTTTTGCAAAAAAAAAAGATTGGAGGGTGAGTTGAAGGCTCTTCATTCAAACGTTATTGAGAGGGGAATATTGGAAGAGGATTTTGAATTGGAAAAGCTTCTAAACAAAGAATATTCTAAAAATTTAGCATGGGAGGAAGTGTTTTGGAAGCAGAAATTGCGTGAATGTTGGCTAAAGGAGGGTGATAGGAACACAAAAAAATTCATAATTTTGTGAAGGTGCGTAGATCGAACAACAAGATCTTTTTGATCAAGGATTTGGATGGAAATTTTTTGATTGAAGCAGAGCAGATAAACAAGGAAGCAATTAGTTTTTTCTCTGAAATGTTTAAGGAGAATTCTACTGTTGACGATCCTGATATGAGAATCTTAGATAATATTCCTTGTTCAGTTTCAGAGGCTCAGAATGTCATGCTAATGGAGAAGGTTTCTTTAAAAGAAGTTAAAAAGGTTGTTTTTAGTCTAGGGGGAGACAAGGCCCCATGACCAGATGGCTTCCCAGTGTGTTTCTTCCAAAAGTTTTGGGACATTTTTGCCCAGGATTTGTGGGAAGTGGTGGAAGAATCCAAGAAAGGTGACTTTATTCTTAAGGATTTGAACAATACCTTCATTGCCTTAATCCATAAAAGGTCGGTGGTAAATTCCTTTGAGGATTATAGGCCAATTTCTTTATCCAACACGATAGATAAGGTTATTTCTAAAGTGGTTGCAAATACGTTGAAACGGGTGTTGAATTTAATGATCTCAACTAAGAAGAGTGGTTTCTCTCTGAATAGGTCTATTTATGAAGGTGTGATTGTTGTTCATGAGGCCATTCATTCGGTAAGAATGGCTAAATTGGAGAAGATGATGGTAAAGTTAGACATCAAAAGACCTTACGATGAAGTCAATAGGGGTTTTATTTTGAAATTTTTAGAGAAATTTGGTTTCTATAAAGAATGGATGGCATGGATTCAGAGTTGCATATGTACCCCTCATTTTTTTGTCTTGGTGAATGGCAGTCCTCAAGGTTTTTTTGAATCCAATAAAGGGATTAGGAAAGGTGATCCCATTTCACTTTTTCTCTTTATTATTCTTGTTGAGTCTTTAGGGAGGTTGATTTCTAAGAAGTGAAGGAATGGTCTTTGGAAAGGAATTAAAATTGTTGAAGGTGTGGACCCAATCTCCCATCTTCAATTTGCGGATGATACATTCTTGATGGGGGAAGCTTCTTTTCGAGAAGCTCAAACTATGAAATATTCTTTTGATGAATATGGGAGAGTGTCTGGCCAATGTATTAAATGGAGGAAGTCAGAAATCGCTTTCTTCTATACTCCCATTCATTAATAGTTAGAAATCTGTAGAATCTTGGGGATGCGTTCAGGATCCCTTCCAAGCAAGTATTTGGGAATCCCTCTCTTTGGGGGCGCCAATAAAGTTGGTGTGTGGAAAGACCTAGTTGACAACTGTCTTAATAGGATGGATGGCTGGAAAAGAAAATGGCTCACTGTTCCTGGAAGAATCCTAATGCTAAAATTTATTATCTCGGCAATATCGGTTTTTTCCATGATGTGCTTGAAAATCCCAAAGAAGGTGATTAGATCTATTGGGTAGCATATGAGGAAGTTTTTCTGGAATGGTGCAAGTGAAAAAGATAAAATCCCATTATTAGCATGGGATAAAATCTATTATGCTAAAGAAAAAGGTGGGGCTAAGTTGAGAGATTAGCAACTCATGAATGGAGCTCTAGAAGCTAAGCTGGTTTGGAGTATCTATTCAAACCCTGATCTTTTATGGGTTAAAATATTGAAGGCTAAGTATTTGGATGTAGTAGATGATCATAGGATTCTAACAATTTGAAATCCTCCTAAAGGTTCTGCTATTTGGAACTTTATTGTTTCTTATAGTCCAGTTATTATAAATCATGTTTCTTGGAAAATTGGAAATGGCCTTAATGCTAAGTTCTGGGATGATTCATGGAATGGATTTCCAATTCTGCGTGAGGAGGATGGGGTACAAGAGCTTAGGTAGATTTTTATGAAAAGGTGGGGTGACAAGGTCTGAGATTACATAGACCAAAAATGGGGCCCTTTGGATCAAGAATGGGGGTGGAAGGAGCTTTCAAATGGGGGGCTTTCAGATAATCTGCTGGCAAGGATGAAGGAAATTTTTAAGAATAAACAAGCTTTGATCTCGAAAAATGAGGATAGGGTGGTATGGTGCAGCTCTGTGAATGGGACCTATTCAATAAAGATTAGATATCAACTGTTGGATTCATTAGAGGGTGAATCTTTTTGGGCAAAGAAATTATGTTGGAGCAAAGATTGCTTACCTAAAGCATGAGCTTTTGCTTGGTTGGTTGTGAAGGGGAGAATTTTATCTAGAGAACGAAGGAAGAGGCTTGGGTTTGTAGGTCCGACAAAGTGTGTTTTGTATGAAGCAGCAGAGGAGTCAATTGACTATTTACTCCTCCAATGTAAAGTTGCATCAGAATGTTGGGAGTATTTAAGGATGAAACTAGGTTGGAAAGGACCTTTATAAAATACTCTGAAAGAGGTATTTAAGAGTTGGACCAACCCTCTCAGAAAATCCCTATTTTCAAGCGTGTGGGTTGTGAGCCCTTCATTAGTAATCTGGGAGATCTAGAAAGAGAGAAACAAGAGGATTTTTTTGGACAAGAAAGAATCTTTGAAAAGGATTATGTGTAGAATAGATCATTCGCTAGAGGAAGTAGTGGGTGTAGCTGCCTCTCAAATATAGTTGCAGAAGGTTCCTTTCTCTTTGGAAGATAGCAGGATTCAGAGAGCATGGTCAGGGATCAAGATAAGACCTTTGAAGCCAAAGGAGGACTTTACTGTGAAGAAGGTGGGGGTAGAAGTTGTGGTTTGGGAAAAACCATCAGAAGGATGGAACAAGCAAAAATTTGATGGGGCTGCCAAAGGCAACCTGGGACCTTCTGGTGCAGGAGCAATTGTGCGAGATAGTATGGGAAATACGATTGCTATTGGGATGAAGAAATTAGAAGAGGGAATGAACAATGTTGTTAAGGTAAAGGCTGCTTTATTGGTTGTTGGTCTGGCTCAAGCTATGGGTGTTAGGAAGTTACATCTTGAGGGGGATTCGATGGTAGTCACCCAAGCTATAATTAATGGAGGGGAGAATGCTTGGCACTTACAAGTTTTTATCAAATCAATACTAAAGGAGTTGGAATCCTTTGATGAATATAAAGTGAGTCACATCCGACATGTTGGCAACGGGGAAGCAGATAGGTTATCTAATTGGGAAGTCTTGTTTATTACCATAGGGGAAGTCATAGTGGAAGATTTTCGTCAGGTGGTTTTTATGGATGAGGCGGTTAATTAATTTTGTGCTTGGTTTCATTTTGGGGTTTCTCTATAGGCTATGGCAAAGGTGATGTCATTTTTTATGATGGGTGGTGGTTGCGAAGTAATGGAACCAATGGTAAAATGGCCTTGGGAATTTAAACTTTTAGGAAGGAACTTTGAAGGCGTTGGACGATAGAGGTCTATTTGATCATTTTCCTTTTTCAAGGACAAGAGGGATTGAAATTGTCCCATAGATATTTTGAGAATCCCAAACACATTTGAAATAAATGTGTTTAGGAAGGTTTGGCGGCGAAGGGACTAAATGAGGTATATTAAGAGGGACCAAAGTGGCAAGGTGATAGATTTGGCACGGGTGAGGCAATTTTTAAAGCTTGCAATGGGCTTTGGAATGACCAAAGTTGGAAAAGGAAAGTGTTAGGAAAGTGATTTTTTTTGTGACGGAATGGAAGCCATGTATAGTTTTTCTATGCAACGGTAACAAAAAGGCTTCTTTGGCCTAGTGTCAGCCTTTAGGCTGAAATTCTTGTTGAACATTCTGCATGATGAGGTTGTTGAAGCAGTTTTGGAGATGTTGGGAGAGAATTTCATGGAAGCGAAGCACAAAGGTAGATTGAATGTGGACATAGCTTTGATTATTTTTTCCTGGGGCCTTGAGTTGAATGAGGAAATTGTAGTGGTCAAATGGGTTGTGCATTCACTATTTGAGGAGGACCTGCTCGTGGGAATGGAATCGTTCCTTGAATGGGTTGTGTCGGGAGTTGGATATGATGTCTCTGAAGGAATATAAGACATGGATGAAGCCATGGAAGAGGGATTAATTCCTTTCGTGAGGTGGCAAAGGAGGATTGATAGGGATGTATACAAGCTGGAAATTCTGGCAGCATGGGAGAATCTAAAACTGGTGCTACATCAGCAGGAAGTTGAAGTACGACAGGAGGAAGCAAACATTCCTCGTCAAGTCCCTAGGAAGAAGTGTTCAACAAGGAGAGGTAGAGCTCGGCGATGGAGGGCAGACAAAGGTGAAAATTAATGGGCGTGGTGATGGGCTATTTTTTTGGTGGGCTAAGTCTTTGGAATGGTGCTATATGGTTTTTTGTTGGAGAAGGCGGCATTGAAGATCTGGAGACAAAGTTGGAAGCAATGAGGTGAGTTGAGGATAGAGATGGGAAGAAATGATGAAACTGTTTCGAAACTAAGGAGTGAACATGTGCATTTTGTTAATTTTTTGTAAATGAAAGCCTTTGTATAATTTTCATAGATTTAGTACTTTTGCATTTTCAAATTTGCATGTATGAAGTCTGCAAACGGCCCTTACGGTGACTCCGATGGTGTTAGGTGGTAGGGTGATATTTATGTTGTTTATTTTTTGATGGATGGATGTAATGGGGTTTGTAAGTTTAGGCTGGGTATATAGGGGTTGGGTGTTGGAGACCCTTTTTGAAGATGTAATGACTCTTTATGATATAAATAAAATTATAACTATTATTACTGATCAAAAAATAAATAAATGTAATTATATTATATATAATATGATTTGTACTTTAGTAATTTATATTATATAAATAATAATATATAATAATAATTCAATTTATATTATATCAAAATTATATATAATAATAAATATAATTATATTATATGTAATTATATATTTATTATTTAATTATATATTTATTTATAACAATACAATTTATATCCTATCAAATTTATATAATTATCTTCTATGCAATTTAATATGTGATATATATACAATTTCTTATATTTAAATTTAATAATTTTAACTATAAATATATAATAATAAATATAAATATAATATTATTTTAAATAAAATATACATTACATAAAATATTAAATATAATATTATAATTTATATTATATAAAATATTATTAAATTTAAAAATTATTTTAATTCCAAATAAAAATGTAAAGTAGCTAGGGTAGAGGAGTTGATACATACGCACCCAAAATCATGAGCCACGTGGACCAATAATTTTTTTTGCCTTATACCCATTTTTGGAAATTATTATATAAACAATATTTAAAAAAAAAAAAATTCCTTCATTTTGCTACGTGGGAGGACGATATTTGTCCTCGCGGTTTACAAATTGAAAAAATGACATGTTGACTAATACATAGGCACCTCGGGTGCCACTTCCTACGTGGCACGACGTCTGAAGGTGACAACCTTGCCACGTCAACTTCTCTCAGTCCACCACCCTAAGAATCCACTACATTGCATTTATCACTTGCCACCACTTCCTATACTTTTCGATTGTCGTGTTGAATGCAAGTCTCCTCTCCTAAGCTCCACGCCACCCCACATTTTTTTTTGAGCTAACCTACATTGAATGCTCCTAGTGCCTCGCTCTTGCCGCCAGCTTTTCACCCTTTCATTGTAGCAAGTTGTTGTTCTTTCTTCACTTGCATGCCAAAACCTACTTGGTTCATCATCTGCAATCTTGAAACATTTACCAGAACTTGTGATGCTCGGAGACCGCTTCGTATTTGGGTAGAAGCCGGTTAGGAGATGGGTACATGCCAGTTAGTGAACGTTACCAGCGGCTCCACTTTGGCCATGCAAGCAACGAACGGGTTCGTCGCTGCCATAAACGGGTTTCTCGCCACCATGCTCGGGATTCAACAGTTGTTGAGGTCATGCATCAAGCCGTTTGACCTAGGTGAACTTGCTCACTAAGGCTCGCGATTATTCAGTTTTTTTAGTTTTGTTTCCAATTTTTGTTTGTTTTATGCTACTTTTGGTGTTGCAGAAATCATTTTTTTGGTTGAAGTTTAGTGTTTATGAACACTGTCCTATTTGTGTTCATAAACATATTGAATCTTTGGAAATTAATCTTCTGTTCAAGCATCGCTCTCTTTACATAATAGATAATAATATTGTTGGTTTTTTCCCCGCCATTGAAAATTTTGGGGTTGTTTTCCTCTTGCATTAAAAATATTGTTCATAGTTTCCTTGCCATAGATGAAGTTGTATTTTTGTTTATATGGATTCTGCTCCATAGGGTTTATATTGCAAATATTACACTCATATTTTGACATTTCTCTTTCATTAGGGTTTATTTTGCAAATATAACACTCATAGTTTAGCATTTTTGTTTCCCTAGGGTTTATTTTGCAAATATTACAATCATAGTTTTACCATTTCTATTTCATAGGTTCTGCATTATCATGTACTCTGGTTATCGTATTCTTTCTCATAGGTTCTCCATTATCATTGACTCTGGTTATCCTATTCTCATAAGTTATGCATTGTCATTGACTCTACATATCGTATTCTCATAGGTTTTGCATTAACATTGACTTGGCTTATCGTAATCTCACAGGTTCTGCATTATCATTCACTCTGCTAATCGTTATCTCATAGGTTTTGCATTATCATTGACTCTGCTTATCGTATTCTCATAGGTTCTACATTATCATTGACTCTGCTTATCATATTATCATAGGTTTTTCATTATCATTGAGTTAGGTTGTGTTCTTTGTTTCATATTAAACCAAAAAAATAATGTGGGTTAATCTTTTTTTAGGTTTTGCTTCATCTTTTCAGTCACTTAAAAGAATATGTTGTTTTTGAGCCATAGATAAATATGTTGGTTTTATTTTATTATGGGTTCTACGAGCCATCAAATCATTCATATACATTTGTGATAATTGTTAAACTCTTAGTGTTTTCCACTCCTAAGCTTCGAAAATAGTTGGCTACATTTTTAACTTTTTTATAGTCAATATAAATAGACTCATAGGTTTTGCATTATCATTCACTCTGCTTATTGTATTCTCATAATTTATGCATTATCATTGACTCTACTTATCCTATTCTCATAGGTTCTGCATTATCATTCAGTTGGGTTGTGTTCTTTGTTTCATTAACCAAAACAATTAATTTGGGTTAATCTTTTTTTAGGTTTTGCTTCATCTATTCGGTGACTTTAAAAATGTATGTTGTTTCAGTGCAATAGATAAATATGTTGGTGTTATTTTTTTATGGGTTATGCTCCATCAATTCAATCATATACATATGTGATAATTGTTATACTCTTATTGTTTTCCATTCGTAAGCTTTATATTGTTCTTCATTACAATCAATACAGTCATGGGTTAATGTTCACATTTCGATTAATGTTGTTTAGTACCATTTCTATGTGCCATTGATAAAATTGGGGGTTTACGTTTTTCATACATGTTGCTTCATTCATTCATTAATGCTATTTTCTTTAGGTGACATTCATTAAATTGGGGATGTTATGTTTCCCAATGGTTAGGATTCATCAATTCAGACATGCAATTATTGGAGCTTTTTTTGTTTGCATTACAAAAATTTGGGGGTCTTATTTTTTTCATAGGTTCTACTTGATTAGGTACCCTAGATATTTTTGGGGGTGTTACCTTGTTTGTAACTTCGAATTCATCATGGTTAGTCTTCATCTATTCTACCAATTTCGGGTGCCATTTGGAATTCGGTGGGTGCTATGTTTTTCATAGGTTACGTTTCATCAATTCATTCACCAACTATGTAGCCTTTTTTTGGTGTCAATGATAAATATAGGGGTGTTATGATTATCGTATGTGCTACTTCATTAAATCTATAATGCAAATGTTTGTATCTTTTTTTAGGTGCCACTGATTATTTTGGGGGTGTTATCTTTTGCATAGGTTATTTTCCATCAATTCAGACATCCAATTATTGTACCTTCTTTTTGTGCCTTGGAAATATATGGGAGTGTTCTATTTTTGTTAGGTTCTGCTTCATCAAATCAGTCATGCATATATTGTACCTTTTTAAGGTAGCATAGATAATTTTTGGGGTCTTCTCTATTTTGTAAGTTCCACTTCATCAATTCAGCCATCTATTCTACCAATGAATAATTTCCCATAGTGGTACTCCGGTCCTCCACAAACTAGGAAAAAAATCTTGCATAAAAAAATACTACGATATCAAACACATATCGGATATTAAATACACATTTACTCATTTATATATATGTATATGCATATACATAGACATATACATAGACATATGTATATGTATATCAGATATTAAATGCACACGTAATTGTATTTATTTTGAAACAAAACAATTACACGTTGGCAGCCAAACATGATGAAGTGTATCCAACTTGTATATACTTAAGGTCTTTGCATCCTCTTCTTATATATATGCATATGTATAGACATATACATATACATATACATATATTTATGTATATGTATATGAATATGTCTATATATATATGTATATGTATATGTATATGTGTATATACATATAAATATACATATACATGTACATATACTACTTTCATGACATCTTGTGTATTTTTCGAGCCAACCTGCATCTAATGCTCCTAGTGCCTCGCACACTTGTCAACTTTATAGCCTTTCATTCTAGCAACTTCTCATTTTTTCTTCACAATGATGGCAATGTATGTGTATGTATGTGTATGTGTATGTGTATGTGTATGTCTATGTCTGCGTGTGTGTATATGTCTATGTCTATGTCTATGTAAATCTATATGTGTATGTGTATGTTTATGTCTATGTCTATGTCTATGTCTATGTCTATGCATATGTATATGTCTATGTCTATGTCTATGTGTCATTGAAGTCTTTGGCTTTGTGTTCATGGTTGCACCACTATACACTTTATGTTATTTTCTATAAGGCATTGTTGACAGCTGTTTTATAGCTTCCCAACGTGTGTCAGCCACCTCCACCACCTTTCCCCCGACCGCCAGAAAAGTTGTGATATGGAAGGGTTGTTGGCTAGCCGAGAGGTTGTTGGACTTAATTGTACTCTGCAAGGTGTTGTTGGCTATCGTCCTCTATCTTTGGTTATAATATGGGGCTATAGACTTGCAGTCAACAATGCCTTTTTGTAAATGGCATAGATTGTTCAATTGCTTTAGTGACTTTAGAATGCTAATTTTTTAAATGTCCATATATGTCGATGCAACTAACTTTTGAGACATATACATTGATGTGGAATTTTTTTTGCAACTCCAAATACATCTATTCCATGTGTTGGATGTGTCTATGTCTATGTCTATGTCTATGTAAATTTGTATGTGTATGTGTGTGTATATGTATGTCTATGTCTATGTCTGTGTGTATGTGTATGTGTATGTGTATGTGTATGTGTATGTGTATGTGTATGTGTATGTGTATGTGTGTGTGTATGTATATGTATATGTAAATGTGTATGTGTAAATGTGTATGTGTATATGTAAATGTGTGTGTGTATAGATGTGTGAAGAGGTCTTAAGTGTACAACCTTTCCACATCTACTTCTCTCAGTCAACCACCCTAACCCTCCATTGCATTGCATTTATCACTCACTTCCCCTTTCTATACTTCTCTACAATCGTGTTTAATTCACTTATGTCTATGTATATGTATATGTGTATGTGTATGTGTATGCTTCATAAATTCAGACCTGCAACAATTGTATCTTTTTTAGGTACCATTGATTAATTTGGGAGTGTTCTCTACTTTATATAATGTGCACCTATACACCAGTCCTCCACAACTAAAAAAATATCATCCATAAATAGGCACGATGACATCAAACATAAATCAGATTTAAAATGCACACTTAATAACATTCATTTCAAAACAAAACAAGTACATGCAAACAACCAAACATGATGAAGTGTATCCAACTTGTATCTGACATATAACAAGTAGCATTCCAACATGGAATTTAAACAACCCAAACATTAAGACATGCACCCTTCCCTGTAAACTGGTAAACCTAACTGTCGCACCAATGTAGGCGTCACTTTCACATCAATCATAACTACACAACATAAACAAGGTTCCAAGTCAACAACATTCAAACCCATCCAACCCATCTTTGACCAAATGGCTAACCCATTACAACAATGTTTCCCATCATAGCATAACCAAACCAACACGCAAATGCATTCGCTTGTCCCGTCAACCATGAGACCTTCAACACGTATTAGCTTCAATTTGTACCATCTCACCAAGTAGGGTGCGAACGTAGTAGTGGTGAACTCCAAAATCCCATATGCTTCCATTTTTACAAGTTGTAAGGCACCCATTATTAAATACAAAATTATGGAAACAATTTCAAATAATCCACCAAACCAATCAAGTCAAGAATTAATGGCCGAAATCAATCAGAATCACCAAACAACCATCAATCGGATTCAAATAATTCCCAATTCAAATAGCCATGAAAACCTTCAAGTATTCACATGTATTACCATAGAACAATAATGAGCAGTAAAGCTTTGTTAGAACATGTATTTAGGGGACCTGGTTTTCCTAAGGCCTTTCATGGTTGCCTATGTATCACTTCACAATTGAAAGGTCCAATTGTGGACAAAGTGCAACATAGATTACCATTACAAAGACTTTGGGAAAATCAAGTCTCCCTAAACCATTACATCTTGTAACAATTGCACAAACTTTGACACTGCAAATTGTGTTTAATATTTGTATGGTTGAAATTTACAATTCTTTTCATGGTTCCAACATGGAGGTCTACTATTTAATTAATCTGGGGGGTTCTCTTTTGCATAGGT
>VDFB02172052.1:0-13133 GCA_007258455.2 Sequoia sempervirens
AAGAACAAAACAATACAAAATGAAAAGACCGCAGTAGAATAAATTGGACAATAATAACATGGGGTAACAAATAGATACTGGATTAGAAAATGATGGGTACAAATGGGGGACACATATTACCTCCAATCCAACATAATTATATTGAATTAGGGTTAGATTCAGGACACAATCCAAGTGGGTGGAGCCGTTACGATACAGTAATGCGCAGGAACACCAATGTTAGAACATATATACACATATATCAAAAAACACACCATGAAGAAGAATTGCAGCATAGCAGGGTACTCGCGAATGAGTAATGCCACACTATCTTCTTCATCGAAACAGATGAGCAAGATAAATCATAAGCAATCATCTCAACATGATAACCACATAAAAATTCATAAGAAAATAAACCATATCATGTACGTGTCTATCTTAGTATCATCAAACAAATAACCAACATATCATCCATGAAATACATATAATGAACTAAAACATCTATCAAGCAGAATCAAACTAAACATATTGTTGAAACCGGAGGGACACTACACAAACCCTCATTTAACCACTATTCTAATAAACACTCACTTATTGCCGAAAAATTAGGGTTTTAATGGAACTAAATGTTAAGAACCTTATAAGATGTTCTCATGGCCTCAAAAACTCCTAGATAAGCATGTACACACTTACTAAACCTCCTCATAACCTCTATTATGCTTCTTTCATCAAATTCTATCTCCAAACTATCAATTCTATACCCAAATTCACTGCTTTCTCATAGGACATTCTTAATATCTCATCAAATCTTCATAAAGAACACACAAAATATACCCTACCATCATATTCTAACATTATTATGCCCTTTCCACTTAGCCATAGTCACAAAAATAGGTGGAATGGGATTTACATCTTGTTTAGGACTTCAAACCCTTAGAAGGTGGTTACCGACTTGTCAACAAAGAAATGGAGCAAACTCTCACCAAAATGAGAATTTGGAACTAAAAATAGGTGAAAAGGAATGATAACACATGCCCCCTAAATATTAAGAAGGTTCTATAGATATATTTTCTTTGTACGGACCATACACCTGCTGGAAAGTAAAGAAAAATGGAGAAAATCTATATAATACACTATAAAACAAAGAATTGTATTGAAATTCTTCCAAAAGAGAATACAATAGCACTTTCCATCCACATTTAAAATTTTCTCCTCATCCCAAACTGCTCCAACTCCCTCCAATGACCTTTCAAAAGAAAAATGACCGCTGGCCTTCCCAATACAAGCAATTTGCACTTAATGACAAGTTTACAATTTCCACAAGCACCTTTTTACATTTTTTTTTACATAATGGAAATTTTTAACATTGTAACTCCCCTAGAAGACTTAGTCACACCACTTAGTGGTCTTTGTGACCTTTATTTAAACCACAAGACTCAAAACTCTAAACTTGGCTCAAGGTTGTACTAACCTATCTTTACAAACTTTGCAACGTGGGAATTTTTTTGACAACATTTGAAATCTTTTACAAAATTAACATCTTAATTCCAACCTAATGGTCAAATGGACCTTATTGACACAACTAGTGACTACAACTCCTAGATCAACCTATGTCAAATCATCTTGATCACATGTAGACCAAAGTAGATTGGTTCTCTTGCACCATTCCTGTTGGTCTTGAATAAGGATATATGATAAATGCCTTAGTTTTATGAATTTTTTATAGATAATCAAATCTAATAGGATAATTTGCATGTTATTTTGACTTTTTTACAAAATATCAAATCTTACCCAAATTGAAAAATCAAGACAATAGGAGCCCCTTTTGAGAAAATAAAAATTGCAAGATATTATAAAGCAGTGTTAAGATAATGTTTCTATAAATTATCTTAATATTTGTTATTTCTAAATGCAGTTTGATAAAGAAGTAAGATAAATCTTTCTATTTTTGAGTTGAGTGGTTAGGAAAATTTAGGAAGAAAGTAATCAAACTAAGATTTTTCTTTAAGTTATGGGTAGTTTTGAACCTGATTTTGTGGAGTTTTTGGATCAATTTGTTGGAGATGAGAAGTTTCCATTTTGGTGAAGCTATCTAGAGCAGTTCAAGCCCCTTCTTTCAAGATTTTTCCTTGAGCTCGAAAATGTAGAATGAACTACTTTAAGATGATACAATGGGCCTAATTTTTTCTATTTTTGCACCATGGATGTCACTTGATGCCTATAGTTGGAGAAATTTTGAATTTATTGGGGTTCATAATTATTTAGTTTCTTGCTCTCTTAGCCATTATTTAGAGCTTTGTAAAGTCATTTGATATTATATTTTGATGTCTTGTTCCTCACTTCCAATATAGTAGTAGATCTCTCCTTTTCACTTTCTTTGCCATAGGCTCATACTAATGGTGTGATTTTTTTGTGATCTAGTTAATCTAATCCTCCACTGTCCTATTGTTGTGGGTTATTTTCAAGGTTTGCAATAGGTTCAGGTTGCACATTGTATTCTATTTTCAAGGGTCTTTATGCAAAATAATGAACTAAAATAATTGTGGTGAATTGTGAGTTAATTGCTATCAAGGAAGTGTTGTGAGTTAAGTTTCATCAAGGTCTCAACATTTAGCTGATCATCTTAAGTGTAGGTGTTAATTATTTTTAGTCTTTTCTCCTACTCCCTTTTCCTCTGAAGGTGTTTAGATTAGGTGATTAGTTTGAAGGGAACCAACCCAGTCTAGAGATTCACTCCCCCCAATTGGTTTACCCACAAACTAGAGAGTGTTTCCATGTTGTGATAGGATATACAAGTCCTACTTGCTTAGAGGGTGCAATCATATAGCTAAAAATTGTATAAAAAATTTTATAAGGTCCCACATATACAAAATGAGAAAAAGAACCTCCTAAAGTGAACAAAGAGTCTAGAGTTCTTGAAAGGAAGGAAGAAAAGGTAGAGAAGAAATTCAAAAAGTTGTGGAAAGAAAAGGAGAAGATTCCCACTCAATCAATGATTGTACAAATGGAACTTCATACCAAAAAGAAAAATATATGGGTAATATATAGTGGTTTCTATAAGCATATGACTAGTGACAACAGAAGATTCATTCAACTTAAGAAAAGTAAGGAAGGATCAATCAGTTTAGGTGAAAACGCTATTGTAAAATTTGTGGTAAAGGAACAATCAACATAGATGGTAAATTACCTACAAAAGATGTTCTATATTTTGAAGGTTTGAAAAAAATATAATGAATGTAAGCTAGATGTGTGGCAATGGTTATAAGGTCACACTTAATTTTGAAGGTTTTAAGATAAGGAAAAATGGAAAAACAATTGAACATGGATCAAGAACTGATAGAAACCTTTACAATCCCAGTGAAGCAAAAGGTTAGAATTGTCTGATAAGTCAAGTTGATGAGAGCTAGTTGTGGCATAGGATAATGGGGAATGTAAATTTTGATAGTTTGGTAAAGGTCGTCTTAAAAAGGACTGGTAAGACACATTCTTGAGATAACTAAACCTACAAACACCACCTATAGAGAATCTCAAATAGGCAAGAAAAAGGGGTCAAATTTTAGATGAAATAATACTTAACTACAAACCCTTGCAATGGGTTCACATAGATTTATGTGGTCCTTACAATATAAGAGGATTGAAAGGTGAAAGATAGTTCAGGTTGTTGATTGATGACTATTCAAGAATGGCATGGGTAGCCTTTCTAAAAGACAAGTAACAAGCATTTGAAAGATTCAAGATTTTTAGAGCCATGGTTGAAAAGAAGATTAGTAGAAGAATCAAATTCTTAAGATCGGATAGAGGTGGAGAATTCACATCAAAGGAATTCATTGAATATTGTGAGAATCATGGAATCAATATATAATATTCTACTTCAAGAAGTCCACAACAAAATGGAGTGGTTGAGAGAAAGAATGGGACAATTAAGGAGATGGATAGAACAATACTTAATGAGGCCCAAATTGCCTAATGTGTATTGTAGAGAAGCAGTTCATACTATGGTATATATTTTGAATAGAGTTAAAATAAGAGTAAACAGTGATAAGATTCCCTATGAAATGTGGTATGGTAAGCCAACATTGTCAAATATTTCAAAGTGTTTGGTAGTAAGTGCTACATCAAAAGAGAAGAAGATAATTTCAGAAGATTTGATTCTAGATATGATGAAGGAATATTTCTTGGATATTCCACCCAAATCAACGGTTACAAATGTTATAACAAAAAGGCTACACAATGTTGTAGAGAGTATCAATGTTAATATTGGTGGAATTGAATCATATTAAGTCTAACAAGGATAACTCTGAAGATGGATCAGATTGTGAGGAAGAGATTGTTGATGAAGAGTGAGAAGAAGAAAATGAAAAAACACCTACAAAATATGCTCAAAAGGATCATCCTCCAGATCAAATAATTGAAAATAAATATGAAGGTGTTTAGACAAGAAGAAGAATTGAAAAGAACAAGGAACAAGTAATTTTTTCCCTCTTGTCACAGATTGAACCAAAAAAGATATGTTGAGGCTAGCGAGGATGAGATATGGATAAAGGTGAGGGAAGAACAACTAAATGAAATTGAGAAGAATAAAACATGGGAATTAGTTCCTAGACCCCAAGCAAAAGTTTTATAGGTGCTAAATGTGTGTTTGGAAACAAGATCAATGAAGATGGAGCTATGGTAAGGAACAAAACATTGTTGGTGTGTAAGGGATATGCACAAGTTATGGTATCCGATGCAAATTGAGCAAAGATGAGTCCTTATATGTAAATCAAACAATGTATATTTCTTTGATTAGAAGCTTGTTATACTTAACTATATCAAGACCGAAAATTATGCAAGTTGTGTATGGTTGCAAGGTTCCAAACTTCCTAAGGAGTGCCATGTCAATGCAACAAAAATTATAGATACCTCAAAAGTACTATGACTATGGAAAGTGGTATACCAAGAGAAAATATCTCACTCTAACTCCATATACAAATGTTGATTAGGCTAGAAGTGCAGATGATAGAAGAAGCACTAGTGGTGGAGAATTCTTTCTGGGAAACCAATTTTTTTCCTAGATGAGCAAAAAAAAAGAATCAATAACTCTTTCTATAGAAGAAGTAGAGTATGTAGCAACTGCTACATGTTGTACTCAGGTTTTTTGAATACAACAGACACTTAAGGACATCAAGGTTGAGTACAAAAATCCTATCTCTATTCTCTATGATAATTCAAGTGCAATTGACATCTAAAAGAATCTAGTGTTGCATTCTAGGATGAAGCACATATCAATCGAGTATCACTTCATAAGAGATAAGGTAGTAGATCAAGAATTCACCATGGAGTATGTGCCAACCAATGAATAAGTAGCAAACATATTCACCAAACCTCTTCGCAAGGGATAGTTTGAATATCTGAGGAAAAAAATGGGAGTACTTGCTCCCACATCATATCACTAAATTATAGTAATAGGGAATGGTTCTAGGGGGAGCTTCATATATATTTCATTCATCCCTAGAAGTAAAGAGAGAGATCAAGTTAGGTAAACTTGGTTTTAAAAATTTCTAATGACTTGATGGTTATAGATTTATGAACCTCTTCTTTCTCTTTGAATGGTTGGTCAAAGGGGAGAATATCTCTAGTAGCACACATTGAGACCAGTTGGTATCATTCAAAGGGGGAGTACTGCCAAGGTGTGTGAAGGACTAAAGGATGGATTCAAATCATGTCTAGTTTCAGGAAGGAAACATCTTGTATAAGAAAAATGATCGATTTCAAGAAGGAAACATCTTGTAGAATACAAGTGATGGATAACAAGGAAATATTCACGATGGAAAAGGATTGTGTTGATTACATGCTATCTATGTTGATGTCAATCTCTAAGATTCTAAATTAAAAGCACATGTCTCTAGTGTGTTGTTTGAGGGTTTTGAAGCACATGTCTTTGTTTGATGTATGCTCATGTTAATTGATGGAGTGGATGGGATAGTGGAGGGATTTTGGATTGGTAGATTGGAATATTGAAACTAATGACAAGGGAAAACCAAGCCTTGTGATAGGTATGAAAGGATAGTGGATTTCCTTGGTAAAGCATAGGATACATGGGGATTTAGGATATGATCTCTAAGGACTCTATCACATAGGAATAGCTTATTTTCTTCAAGATACGAGTTTGGATAGCATTATATAGGAAATGAAATGATATTTTACTAGTGAATGGATAAAGGATTGTCATGTCAAGATCTTTCCAAAGCATGATTTATGTTTGTGCCCTAGTCCTTATCAAGATAAAGGTAGTTATGGAAGATGGATGGAAAGGATGTGGATGCACTAGTATTTGACCCCTAGGCTCTTCATCAAGATCAAATATGAGAAGGGAAGATGCATTTGGATAGGATGAGGGATATGGAATGATATGGATAGGACAATAAGGATGGAAGGATATAATGCATGATGTATATGAATATCCTTAGCCTTGTCAATCTTAAAGGATGGAAAAGGGGGATGGATTTAGATAGGATAATGGATGGAAAATGAGGATAAAGTGGGGTGTGGTAGGTAGGATAGAATTGATGAAACTTTCCCCCAAGTGTAGAGTGCAAGAGGGTAATGGATTACACGTGATGCCTGTTTTCTAGGTTTTCATCATGGCACCTATCCAAGGTGCCACAAGAAGTGGTTTTCACCATTGGAAAATGATTTCTCTTTACTTTTTTTTTCTTTTTTTCTTTTCTCTCTTTTCTCTTTTTTTGTTTTGTTTTGAATCTTTAGGAATAGGATGGATGGAGAAGGATAAGGATATGGATAAGTGGAATTGGAAGATAGTGGATGCATGATAGGGAGATGGAGGAAGACTCAAGAATCTAGTTCCATGGGTAGTATCCCCTGAAGATGTGTTCTATTAGATCATGGAAAATTGGAGGTATGCTCATAGACGTTGGTAGAATGATGGTAAGGGGAATGAAATGAATGAGAAGATGGTGAGGATTTATGCAAAGGATTGGATAAGAGGGATGGAAGGATGAAAATAGATGTTGGATGATGGATGGGTTGGTGGAAGAATTGTGGATGAGTGGATGGAGATGTTAGCAAGATCAGAATTGGTGCACATCTTGAAGGGTGGTGGAGTTGTGAAAGAGAAGTGGCTTTTAAATTTGTAGATTTAGATGGAGGACTGGATGTAGATTTTAGGATATAAGGACCCAAAATGGATAGAGGTGATGAAGGATTATTAGATGGGGTGAAGGACTTACGATTGGATGGAGCTTTTAGATAAACAAGCTTGGATGCCAATTTTGATTTTTCTTTGGGATGCATTGATTCTATGAGTATTTTTGGAATCCACGTGGTTTTTTACTTTGAATTTTTCTTCATGGGCCTTTGTGGCATTTGGGATTTAATTCTTTTATTTTGGATCATATTTTTCTCTGTTTTTCCATGTCTTTTTTATGGGACATGTTGATCCTATATTTTTTGTGGATTTTTGGCTTTATGCATTTGATATTTGGCATCGAAATTACTTCCAAGATCAATGGAATTGGTGGATGGAGAGGAATGATATGGTGGTCTTATGAATGGGTTGATGTAGGTATAATGTTGCAAGGGTTTCAAGGGTTTGTGCCTTTGTAGATCTTGATAAGGGATATTATGTGATGGATATAGATGATAATGTGATTTTGGAATAGGAATGTTAGGTGGGGGAATGTAAGGAACCAAGATAGATGGAGGGGATGAAGGAATTTTTTTTGGGATGTAGGGACCCAAAATGGATGAAAGGGAAGAGGGATTGGGATTTGGAACATAAGGGCCCAAACTAGATTTTGAGGATGCTGAATGCAATTTTTTTTATTTATGTAGAGGGATTTTGGATTTAGGATAGGCAGAAGGAGTGAAAACATCTTGAGCTTGGTATCCAAGGCAATGATATTTTAGATTTTCTTTGATATTAAGGGGTTCCAAGATTCCTTGCTCATGAAGGCCTAACCCTTTACCTTGATAATGCATAGTTTGACAAATAATTTTTCCAATGGGATACTTATTGCTTTGGAAGCAAGATGCTAGTCCATTTTGAGGGGGATATGACATGAAGTGAATGGTAGGATCTTGTAGTAGACCAGCTTGGATGAAAGTGGAGGAACCCAATTGATAAGTAGGGGGTTCATAGGTAGCTTGAATATGGGTGATGGAATCTTGTGGAGGATTAGGATCATGGAATGAAGATGAAGGGGTGATTTGATATTGACTTAGGGTATGATCATGAGATGGGATAGATGGTATAGTTTTCTCTTGGTTATGAGATGGAAGGGGATCATGACATGGAGATGAAGGGATGCTTTAATCCTTAACCAGGTTAGGATCATGTGATGGAGTGGGGTGGAAGGGAATCATGAAAGGGGGATGGAGAGATACTTTTATCTTGATTGGGAGGGGTATGATTAGATGGGGTAGAATATGGACTTTGATCTTGATTTAGAGAGGGATCATGAGATGGTATGGAAGAGATACTTTGCTCCTGTTATGAAAGAGGATCATGTGGGGGTATGAAAGAGATAGCTTGATCTTGATATGAAAGGGGATCATTTTGGATGTCTTGATCAAAGATAGGTTTATCTTTGATTCCATGGTTATCTAGAAGGATTTCTTTGATGGACTTAAGGATAGGATCATGAGAGGGAATGAGATCACAAGAAATACCTTTATCTTGACATAAGGATAAAGTTATGATGTTGTGCTTTGTATTTTCATTTTGACATATATCCAAAGGTGTAGGTAATAGAATTTTATATTGGACAATAATATAATTCACATGACTAAACATATTATTTTTATTGGATTTGGTGGATTGTAATGGATTAGTGGAAGGTTGGCTATGATAGGATGTGGATCCTTGGAATGGATTAATGGAAGGTTGGTTTCCCTTCTCAAGGTTAGGATAAGGAAGATTAATGGACACTTATTGTGGATCAATGGTATGGATTATGTCAAGTGACCCTTGAAAGTGAGGGTATATGGATGAATGACTAGGGCTTATGGATTGTTGGTAAGAAGGATTTGTGGGTAGTTGACTATCAGTTGTGGTTGATTGGTATGGAGAATTTATGAGATTTGTTTTGAAGTCTATAGCTTGTTGGTATTGACCATTGCGGGTTAATTGGTATTCAATTTGACTATGACGCATATCAAGGTAAATTGATGACATGGTAGCAAGTTTGGATTAGGATGGACAATGGAATTATATTTTTGGATAAGTTGGTGGAATCCTCTATATACTACAAGGGCATGTGAGATCTAATCCATGAATTTGAAAGTGCAAGAAAGTCAAACAACTAGGAGAAGAGGGTAACCCACCCTTCTTCACTTCCCAAAGGTATAAAGTTCTTGGGGTCTTAGCTTGAATGATATAATCATAAATTCCAAGACGCATGTATTTTTATTCACACCCCATTATTTATACTCCACCGGAACACTAGAGTTGAGGTCATCCTCTAGGGTGATGAAATCCCTGGATAGGCCCCCTAAAACAAAAAGGAAAAAGTGGAGTTTTTGATTCTCAAGATCACACAAGTGTGCAA
Source organism: Sequoia sempervirens (assembly GCA_007258455.2). NCBI lineage: Eukaryota > Viridiplantae > Streptophyta > Pinopsida > Cupressales > Cupressaceae > Sequoia > Sequoia sempervirens. The sequence continues at coordinate 9,528 of VDFB02172052.1, forward strand.
GAGAAGAGCATAGACACACACACTCTTTTAGGATTAAAAGAAACTTGTTCTTTAATTAACCAAATTGAAATATTAATTGTTCATTTTAATCCTTCATAGAAAATGTTTGAAAAGACACACAAAACAAGCAAGGAACTAATAAGAAAAGGAAAATTGGTATTTATGATTCTCAAGATCATGCAAGCATGCAAGAGAAGAGCATACACATCAATAACTTCCCAATCACAACAAACAATTCTTTTTAATTGCACCAAGGATTGAAATGTGTGGTTCAATTTTAAAGCACCAATTGAAATATGCAAGTTGTGTTGTTTAATTTTGATGGACCAAGGGAAAATGAAGATTTTAGGTTCAATTTTAAACACAAATGAAATGTGAAGATTGTAGGGTTTATTATAGATGAACCAAATTAAAATGTGAAGATTTTAGGATTCATTTTAGAGCACCAAATGAAAATGTGAAGATTTTAGGATTCATTTTAGATGCACCAAATGTAAATGTGAATTTTGTAGGATTCATTTTAGAGCACCAAATGTAAATATGAAGATTGTAGGATTCATTTTAGATGCACCAAATGTAAATGTGAGTTAATTTTAAGCACCAATTGAAATGTGAATCCTAAACTATTTAAAAATCTATAAAACCCACTTGTTAGTACTCTTCAACAATAATTTTCTCCAAATGTTTTTCCATAACCTTATTTCTGATTTATGATTTGAATTTTTTTTTATCTACTTCATAGTATGCACCTCATAACCAGATTTCCAAGACCTACAAGAAATTGAGAATCAGATTAGTGATTTGAAAGTTATGCTTGTTTTACAATAGGTTAGTATTTTCAAAAACTACAAAAAGGAAGAACAAGCAATTTGACCAAGTAATTAAATATTTGTTAATTAATTTTCTAATAAAAAAATGAACGAAAAATTAATTTAAATAAAAATTTAAGGCATGTAACAATAAAATAATAGTTCAAAATTAAAAATTTGTTCAAATTTATGAAATAACAAAGAAAGTGCCTCAAAAATGTATTTTTAAGCATAAAATGCTACTCGACATCAAAATATGACATATAATATATGAAAATTTATGGAATGATCCTTTTGAATGCAATGGTGATGTCTTTTTTTCCTCAAAAATCCTTTAAAAATTCTGATTTATAGCCCCATAAATTACTTGTAACTTACAAGATAGAAAACACCAGAAACTCACAAACAACAAGTTTAGACAATAAAGGCTAGTGTTCACATTAGGTTTAGGTCAATGTGTATGTATTAAAATCAGAAAAATAATAAATTCAAAAAAATGACAACATAAATAAAGAAATCAAATTTAAATCCCTACTTTATCGATCCCATTGCAAACCTCAAAAATAAATGATGTGGTGTTGCTTCATCTTTGGACATGGATGCTAAATCTCAGCAACATAACAATATGATTGATGATTTATTTTATTGATAATAGATTTTTATAGAGTTGATTTGCATAAGATGTGAGATCCCAAATGATGAAGAAATGATCTTATTTATAGACTTTTCAAGAAAAAATAAAGTAAGAGATGAGGATGAGGATGAAGACTTGAGATAACTGAAAAGTCAATAGATTCAACTCAACTACACAATACAAGTTTCCATTTTGAAGCATGAATAGATAATAATGAATTAATTGATTTGATCAATAGATTATTGTGCACATGAAGTTTCCATTTTGATAACTAAGTTGACTAGTGGATGAAGAAGATGTTTCCAAAATGAATGAAAGTTAAAGATTTAGGAAAAAAATAGATTCCAAAATGGAAGAAAGATGAAAGAAAAATAAATGGAAAGATTGAAAACAAAATGCAAGTTTAATAAATAAATAAAATTTATTTATTTGCACTCACATAATAATTAATTAAATAAATAAACATATTTATTTAATTTAGATGAAGAATATTGGAGATTAAATAATTAAAGATAATTAGTTAACAAGTGGTAAATTAATTAAATAATTAATCAACCTTTGAGAATAGTTTAGAATAATAAAATAATTAAAATTATTTAATTATATGGATAAGAAGAAATATGAACTTAGAGGAATGAGATTAATCTAATTAAATAATAAGATTATTTAATTAGGACAATTTTTAGTATCTACAGGGTCCCTTTTCCATTACTAAAGGGAAGAGTATCCTTTATTTCAGTGGATGCATGGAGAAACCCTTTTCCATTGATGTCAAAGGGGGAGAAATGGAATAAAATGCTCATACTATTTTAGTAAGGGGTAGAATGTCAAGCAAGTTCTCTAATGAAAGATATGTCTAAGGGGGATCTTTTTTGCATGTGCAGTCATAAACAGTTTTATTAGAACTAGTACAAAGTAGTTCAATTGGTATAGATTGGTTCAAATTGGTATCAAATAATTATTAATTGGTACAAAGCAGTTCAGTGAATTGATGCAATGCTGGTTCAATTGGTACAAAGCAATTTGGGCATTTGGTTTTGCCATCAATGACAAAGGGGGAGATTGTTGGCATAATGTTTTCATTGATGTCATGGTGATGAACAGGGTTCATATATACTCGTTGATTGGATATAGATGGTAGGAGGTCATTTAAGTCATCACTTAGGCCATTGAGGTCGTCAAGGAACCAACCACTTTACCTAGTGCTATTGGTTGGTTGTGTATATGCATCACGTATATCCTTCACATCATTTTTTGTGTATCACCATGACCATGTCTAAACTATGATGTGTGATATACCCTTGAAGAATATTGATGGTGGAGGTTGAAGAATGGAAGATAGAATAGCTATTGCTTCATTGCTTCACATCACTATGTTGGAAATTGGAAGGTTGTTATTAATGTCAACTAAATCTATTGATAGTGTTTTTTGTCTAGATTACCTATAATTTGTATGATTCTTGTAAAATCTGACATTTTGGTCTGTCTTGACATCTATTACATCCATGAACAAGAATTTAGTTGACTAGGATCTACGGTTAGAAAGATACTGTTACCAGTAGTTTGGAAAATAATGTTCTGCTTATACACTGGTTTAGTATGTTGGTGTTTCGGTTCAAATTTCACGTCAAAGAAAGATATCTCTATAATAATTTTTACAAAGGATTGTGACTACAAGATGCATCTTACATCAAAGTTTTTTAATGTTATGTGAATGCATTTAGAAGATAGAAATGACATTGTTCTACTCTAAAGTCTATAGTGAGTTTTTGCACATTGCATTGATGTGGGATATTCCATATTTTCTCAAGAGTAATTATTTTGTTTTGCAGTGTTGAAGATATGTTGTTCAGTGTCATCTAAAGAATAATTTGATGTGTTAAGAATTTTTTGTGTTACATGTTTGATGAAATGCATACACATTTGAAGTTTTTATGTTTTAGGTCTAACTATAATTGACTTAATTATGAATTGGGGCTAAGGAATTTCAAATTTATGCTATGAATGCTATATGGATCTATCATAGGTCCATTTCAACAAATATCATGCGAAGATGAATGTGTTTATGAGGTTAAGGCCAATAGACTTGGTTTTGATTTGAAATAAGGTTGCTCCAATTAGGCTGACCTAATAGATGAACTTGATTATATACAATATATATAT
>VDFB02172056.1:0-13109 GCA_007258455.2 Sequoia sempervirens
AAAAAGGGGTCAAAAGTTTAATGGACAATAGAAGCTATCAATGCATTTGTGTCAATAAAGAAGGCCATCAAAGAGGATCTTGTATTAAAGCTCTAGACTTCATCAAACCCTTTGAAATCTTCTCTTTTGCATCTTACCATAATATTTCTATTGTGATGTTGCAAAAGAATAAATAGGGGTATGGACAATCAGTCTCATTTTTTAGCAAGTCACTTCAAGGGGCTGAATTAAAGTATGATGCTACTGAGAAATAGGCCTATGCACTAGTAAAAGTAGTAAAAGAATTTAGGCCATAATTAGGGTACAAGTGATTTCTTATGTGCCAAATGCAACAGTCAAAGATGTTTTTTTTGCAAACTAAAGTAACATGAAGGAGGTGTAGGTGGATAAATAGGATCCAAGAATTCAATCTTGAGATCTAAATTAAAAAAATTGTGAGGGGAAAAGGTTTGGAAAATTGATGTCTGAGTCCAATTTCAAATCCCCTCGAGTGTGCAACATTGAAGAGCACAAGGATTTGATTTCAAGTATTAAACATACCCATTAGTATATAGATATAGCCTATTACCTCAAACATATGAAGTACCCTGACAATATGATTAATAATTAGAAAAGAACATTGAAACTCCATGCCTCAAAATATTCTTCTATCAATGGTGATCTATTTTGGAAAAATAGGGATGGCATCCCATTGTTATGCTTGGATGAGTGACAAGAACAAAAAACCCTAAAAGAAATACATGAGGGTGTGTATGGAGGCCACTTTTTAGCTAATACCACTGCACATAAGGTACTAAGAGCCGGTTACTATATAAAAAAGGTATTTGCAGATGCTCATAGGTATGTGAGGAAGTGAAGCATTTCAAAAAAAAAATTCGAGACAAAAATATCAAGGAGCTTTTCCTTTAAGACCCATGCAGATTGAAGCACCATTTTACCAATGGGGTATTGAATTCATAGGAGAGATAAAAAATAACTAACATGGGGGACATAGATGGATACTTGTAGCAACTAACTATTTTACCAAATGGATTGAAGAAATCCCCACAAAGAAAGATACAAGTAAAGTAGTAATCAACTTCTTGCTAGAAAATATCATTGCAAGGTTTGGAGTCCCTATTATATTGATCACAAATAATGGGATGTGTTTTATATCTGATTAATTTAATAATTTTAATGAATCCTATGGCATAGTGATCTCTTATGCTTCCCCTTATCACCCCCAAGATAATGAGCAGGTTGAATCCAACAATAAAAGTATTATGAAGATAATTAGAATGATGTTGGAAAATAACATGAAAGCTTGGGATTCAAAATTAAGATTAGCATTATGGGAAAATAGGATCACAGTGAAGAAAGCTACTATAAAATATCCCTTTGAATTGGTGTATAGGGCTCAAGCAAGGATACCAATGCACAACCTTTTTCCTGTCCATAAATTTATGTTACAAGAGGATATGGATATCCCTGAGCCTATGGAAGAAAGGATGGAACAATTGGCAGAATTGGATGAAATTAGGTCTTAGGCATAAAAGAAAAATGAAAAATGTAGCTTTAGATGAAGTATTTATTTGATAAGAAGGAAAAGGATACAAAATTCCAAATTGTTGACATAGTTCTTATGTGGAACACAAAAATTCAAGATAAAGGAAACCATGAAAAGTTTGAGGTATAGTGGTTGGGCCCATTTATTATTATAGACAAGTGTGGGGAGAATTTTTACTATTTAAAAAACATGGCAAGTGAAGATCAGGAATTTCTAGTGCATGGATAGTTCTTGAAAGACTTCACTTCTTAAAGAAGATATTTTTCCATGCACAATAGTTTAGGTTTGTCCCCAAATTTTGGTTTTCCTTTTCTGTATAATTTCTGGCATTTTGGTCTACATCATAGAGATGGCCTCTGGATTCTTGCAATGCCTAATAAGCCATTCATCCCCAACTGAAGCTACTATTAGGACTAATACAAATTTGCATAAGCCTATCTCTAAAAACCCTAACATTAAGCCAATGAAAAATTGTATTTTTCTATGATTCCTTTATGTGCCCTATCACTCAATTTGTCATATAAATTTTCTATTTTAAGTATCCATTTTTTTATTCCATACTCATCTTCTTAAGCTCATACTTTTTATTAGTTCCTAATGTGAAATATCCTATATTGAGGAGACTACACCATATCGATAGGAGTTACTTTAAATTTCCTCCGATAAAACAATTTGCATGATAAAACATAAAACATCATCAAAGAAAATACAACATATCGGGAGGAGATGCTTTAGTGTCCCTTTAATGAAATGATCCACATTAAAAAATGTAACATTCATCAAAGAGATTGAATTATCTTAGATCTAATAATACAAAGGGTAATATTACATTGGCCAAAATTGAGAAGATATAATTTAATAGACGGTAGACCCATAGATACATCAAAGTAATAATGTAAATTAAAAGAGATAGTTTCAAGACTTCTTCGATGGAAAGATTGAAGGGACTTTTGGATATTAGATTAAGTAGTTAAATCCCTTCGATGTAACAAAAATTCGAAAGGGCATACAATTGACTTAAGGAATTTATCGGGGTGAAAGATAAATATTGATAGAGCAAAATGTTGGTCCCTTTGAAACAATGAAGGAACCTCCCCACCTTATTGATATGACAACAATATTTTTAGGATACAATTGATAGTGATCATAGGTTAATCAATGGCCAATATTTAAAAACATTAATGATGCATCTGATGATAGAAAAGTTGGCATTAGACGACATTTATGAACTAGAGCTGAATGAGTCATAAACCAAATCCTAGTTTTATCTAGTCTTGAATATCCATGAGCATCTGAAAAAGAAGAGACATGGAATGTAGCAGTGGTTGGTGATGAAGGAAACTAAGAAAAAATTGTTGGTGCAAGTAGCTAAACTTGAATTGATTTTTACTAATATCTAAACTAGTTAAAATTGCATGTAATAATTAGGGTTTGGTTCCTTCCGCAAATTGATAGTATGGAAAGCACATCTAAATCACTTAAGGTTAAAAGAAAAAAAGGAAGATTTGCATTTAAATAAATATTTCATTGACCAATGCCTTGCCTCTATACTAATTTCTAAAAGAAGTTCACAATTGAACCCTGGAGCTGAATAATTAGAAGATAAACAAAGGAGTGTGCGTGACACATGGACTCCAATGAGGGGTTCTGATATGTTCATATATCATTATAGAAAAATGTAAAGGAACCAACATGTATCCAACCCATGGAGATTGAGTTTGGGGAGATTAGTTGTACCCAATGTATTTGTTAATGTGGAATTGATTAGGTATACTGCAAAAATGTACACTTGCATGTACATGATTTATTGGCGTAGATGGGTCTTCCTTTTTCCTATTACAAAGAATTATGTTTCCAGTTTTCTACTGGACAGAAGCACAAATATGAAATTTAGGATTAAGACCTTTTAGAAGAGTATCTCAATATGGATACTTGTTATAAGAGATGGAGGTTTCCTTTGCTTAGAAGGTGAGTTGAAGGGAATCAACTCAAAGTATTCTGAAATGATGAATGCCCTCCTTTCTCCGTGGAATTATTTGAAGAATATTTTCACTATACTTACTACTCAATTTGTCAAGTTCTAGGTTTGGATGCTCCTAGACTAATGTCCACAACTCCAATGGTTTTGACAACCAATATACAAAACCAAGATGCTAGGACCATTTGATTATGCTAAATATTTAGAAAATGATGTCACTAATGACCTCACCTCTATCAAAAATAACAATGGATGTATGCATTTACCATATTATTCATTCTTCATGCATCTCATCCTGCATGGAGGGAAAACTATTGGAATATGGAGTAATCATTTGAGGATAAAAGATATGGATGGTGATGGAAACATTGGGCCTATACAAATGTGGACTAGGATATGGAACAATAGATGTGTTAGATCACATTATTTATACTTCAAAGATTATTTTGTAAGACCAATTTAAAAGCTTCTTGGTCATCCTTGTGACTATAATTGGTCATCAGAAATATATTGGTTTCTCTAAGCTAAGTACAAGGATCAAAGAGGTAAAGTCAACCATAACTGAGGATATTGGTATCCTTATGATGATTGCACTAAGATCTGGGTGTATGGTTTTGAAGGAATCCCATTTCTCTTGCCAAAAATAGTTTCATATAGGATAACATACTTGGAAATTGTTAGGAAGATGGCTTATTCATATTTTATGCATCTTAAATGCTATAAAAAATAGTCAATCGTGATTGGTACACTTTTCTTTTGTGATTTTTATGTTGTTTCTTATAAAGGATATGAACTTATTGACAAAAAATAGAACATTATAATTTTCCAAAGGGAAATGAGAGAAAGGGATTTGATCTTGAATAGTTTCTCAATAATGTCAAATTGAAACAAAAGTTAAAGGGATATCAACATGTGCTCCATATAGAAGATGACCTAATCAAGAATGTTGATGAACACCATGCAACTAGAAGAAGCGATGTATATAATAGAGTGATGATGGTTGAGGCTTGAAGAATGAATAATAATTCATTACACACAACTACTTTCCCCAAGGTTGAGGATCCTTCAGAAAAATTGGATAAAATACTTTTACATGAGGCTGGACTAACTAGGGATGTGCCACCTTTTGTGTTCAAAAGAACAAAAAAATGGTCCTTTGATAGAAGATGTTATAGGGATGTAGGATGAGAATGTAGTTCTATTATTGCATATCTCTCCATAGTCTGCTCTAGATGTTAGTTTCTCTATTGATACATCTATAGAAAGTGAAGAAGAAATTGAAGGTGAAGTCAAATGTGTACAAATAACTAAACCTATTATTGAAAAGTATGAGTTCCCACCAAAAAGAAAAATAGTTATGTTGGAATCCTTAGATCAACTTTCATATGATGTTAGGTATCTTGCATGCCAAAAAAATATTTTTGATGATTCTTTTGTTAAATATCCAAAGTTTAGATCATTTGTGTATGAATATAAAGGAAAATTGATAAGAGAAATGGTTAAAGAAATTAATCTTGAGAAAGAAGCAAAATCCCTAAAGGAATTGTAGGAGGAAGTGGATAAATATATGGTGAATATTACTCCAAAGAAAGGTCGATAATTACTATGAAAGGCTGGTGTTATGCTCCTCTTAGGTTGGGATATAAGTTCTTCCATTGTATTTGATAACCTTAGGAAGAGTTAGAATAAAACCTTGAAATTGAGCACCGAAGTAGTGGATAAAATCTACACGGGGTCAAGATACAATCTTGATAATGTAACTCTTTAGCTTTGGACTTTGTATCCACTTGAGAAAAGGCTAGTAATTATTATTGACCCAAACAAGGTATTTGGTCATCTTCTTGTACATAGAGTGGGAGATATTGATCTAATTAAGACTGTTGACCTAAACATTAATGTTGCCAAATTTACTAAAGCCCAAATTGAAAAGTTAATATAAAAGATATGCTTCTGAAAATGAAAATATAAGGCATGAAATAGCTAGGTAAAAGGAGAAATGGCCATATTATTCAAGCTCTTACCTACAAGTGTCGAATTGTGATGATAGGCTATTAGAAGCAGTGACTGGGAATGCATACTAGAAACATAAAGTTAAAAAGATTTAGGATAAATATGACAAATTGGGTGAAGAAATGAAGAATATTAAGTTTAAGATTATTTCAAAACTAATAAGAAAAATGTTTGAAAATTTACTCATAAAAGTTGATAGATTTTGGATAACTTACTCTAAAAGTTACATTTCTCTCCAAGAACACAATAGATTATCATACTCAGTTTTTAGCTTTCAAATGAAATTAGGTTTAGTGTTTATTCTTTTGTGTTGTTCATTTAAACATTTAAAAGCTAAGCCATAGATTTGCTAGGTTTAATATGCATGGAAAAAAGATTGTCGAATGAAACAGATTACATTTTGTCATTTCAATGTTGCAATTACACCACATGAGAAAAGAGAATCATATGTATACAAATGTGATCTTTTATTGATAATCATGAAGTGTACATTTCCCTCACAAGCCAAGGGACTAACTTTACTTATTCAATGGAAATATGAAGCAATTTATACATGAATAAGTAAAAAGAAACAAACCAATGTGCATATGAGAATAGAGACTAGTCATTGCCTAAGAATGACTCGTTACAAAGTTGCCTGATTGCCCTGTTGTTGCTGCCCTAAGCCACTTGTGTCCTTCCCAGCTCCATAATTCCCTTGGCTCCTACATCTAAAATAAAATGATATTAGAGTGAGGCTCTAAGAAATGAAAGATCTCTATCCTTACATACACACCTACCTATGCATTTATAAACTGATCCATAAGTGCATTAAATAAGAATGCAAACCTTGATGTCCTGAAAACAACAAATTCATCAAACACATCCAACATATGCATTTATTTTTTCACTGTTTGCTTCATGTGAAAATTTAGGACTAGTCTGGTTACTATTCTAATTTAGATTAAATACAACATGTGGGGTAAATGTGGCTCCCACAAGGGTAGAGCTCAACATGCTTTGAAAGGAAAAGGAAATTGAGCAACTTGATCAAATATTTATCTATTATCAATGCATTAAATCAATATGGAATCACACCAGTTGATCAAATTTCATTAGCAGATTCAAAAGATGCAACACATTTTGTTGGATATGTCTTTCAATCTTCTTAAGTGGACCCTTGATCCATTTTATAAAAAGAAGTAAGTGATTTTGGAGATGCATCCAGTCCAATCATAGATGCATCAAGTTCAATTATGCATCTCTTAATTAATGAGAGGGCAATCCAAAGTATTGCCAGGTCCCTCCCACCTTGAACCTATTGGACAGCCACACATCACATAGGACAATGAGCTTTTAGGTCACCGACATAGGGGACATGTGTCTTCCCACTAGGATCAAAGTGGGGAGACAGTTATGTATCACACATGAGCAAAAAGGAAACAAATGTGGTGGAATCATATAGCAGATTTAGGTGGGACAGCAACATGCATTCTCATGTCATGTAGGATAGCAACACTGTCTTTTGACTTTACTGAAGGAAAACAAGGAATAGTTACGAGAGTTGGCATTATAGATGGAAAAGAAAGGAAGGGTTTCAACTACCATGTTTGGTGTCACATAATGATTAATTTTCATCTACATTTCTTGAAGTTGCTAAGACCCAAGGATTACCTCCACAAGTGATATGCAGTTGAAAATAACTTTATTGATGGAAATGGAGAAAGCAATGGTTGATTCAATCATGAAACACCACAAAGTGACCCCTTTGGAGACAAGGTCATGATACAAGTGAATAGGAAAAAACCTCTACAAAGTGCTACAGGAACATGAAGAAATAATGATACAACTAGTAAGGATGAATCAAATAACAAAATAAAGAAGGTACTCAGCAATATCATTAATTCTCTTCTTAAAGGAGGTGGACTGCACATGCATATGCGAATGACACCAATGTCAAAGAAAGGAATGCCAAAGAAAATCCCAAGTTGCACAAGGCTTTATTCAAGGCCTTCTCAATCAAACATTAGACAAATAAGTTTTCTAGCTAACAATCAATGCATGATGGTTCGAGGAAAGGCACAAAAGGCAAAGACATTCAAGAAACATCAACCCTTGTTGATACAGATAATGTGCCCATACAAAGCATATCATAATTGGAGGAAAATGCAGAAAATGTAAAGGGCAGGCCCAATATACTCTTCATATCATAAATTGAAGCATGGGGCAATGTATTTCATTATCAAGTTACAGGGACAATAAGTATGCATAATCTCCCAAGGATAAAGATAGTCATTCAAAGAGCTCGGTGGCAAGAACAACTCCTATGATAGGTTCCATGAAAGGGATAGCCTATATAAAGTCTTCAAATCGGTGGCAATAGGCCCAAAGATTCTCACAAAGTGATGAAAGGACAATATCTTCAAAGGTAGGGTTATAGGATGGCCAAATAGGCTGTAATGAGCATGAAAGTTCTTGTTACACGATGCTAGGAAGACATCACAGTCATGGGACTATCATAACCATGTAATTTGAAATAAGAACAACAAGCACATCTTTACTCGAGTTGAGGACAGACCACTATTCAAGCCACCATGAGCCAATCAACATACATAAGGCAGATGATGGACAAAATACATTTTGAAAATCTGACACAAAATGTAGCTCACAGAAAGGGAGCTCTAGAAAATCTATTGCTACTGAAGAACAATGATATTAAAGATGGCAATAGTCTTATTGATTGAAATAGAGGAGCTCATAAAATTCACATATTGAAACCATCATAAAACATGGTGCTTCAAAGGAACAGAGCATAGTCATGAATAAGATCAGTATCATTAAAAGCTATAGATTTATCTTCATTTTATCTATGCACTTGAAAGAAAGTCAAGCATAAATGACTTATGAGGTAATAAAAGACAGTGCTATGCATAACAAGTAGCTACCAAGTTGATAATACAATTATCTTGTGAATTGAAAACAGCCACTTCATGAATGTCAAGTACATTGTTTCAAGGATAAAGAGGAACCTTACCCTCTTAGCAAGCATCATAAGCCCTTCATCCTATACAGTGAATTACAAGGCATTAAATGTTTTTTTTTGGAGGTGAGCATGACAAAAGAGGGAAGTCATTGGGTATTGAAAGGAAATCTTTGAAGTAAAGGGTAGTATCAAAATTTTCCTTGTGATAACAACAATGATATTTGAGACAGCATGGCAGCCATAAGAGGGCAGTGACAGTTGCCAAGCACAAAGCAAGGATGAGGTTTCACTACAAGTCTGTGGTGAACCTTAATAAGTGTGATAAAATACCATTCTTTGAAAACCTTATGAGAAAATCAACTTCGAAAGGTAATCCATTATATTTATCACAGTGCCAAAAGTTTTATATAGTGGTGTTTTGTCAAAGTGTTTGAAGCTAATGCAGAGGTTACCATGAGTGTTTAAGAACATGAGGAGGTATCATTAAAAGAGGAGTATGGTGCTCTTAAAAGAAATGTCAAATGCAGGAGTTTATTCAGAGTGACAAACCCACCTTGGGGTTTATGTTTTCAAAGACATTTTGTAGAAAAGAAGTACATTGTAAAACCAATTCAGGTGCTCACTGAAAAAACACTTTTTGCTACAAATTGGGGCTTTCATTATGCTCACACTGTGCAATGGAATTGAATCATTTTTAACAAATCTAAAGTTTTCTTTCAAACTAAGGGACCCATCTGGGTTCAAGATACAAAAGCTAATGAACAGAAGCAACAATGGTGAAAAGAAGCATAAATGACAAATGGAGACTCATTTTATGACAGGTCGTGGTCAAGTTTGACCTCTTTTCTGCAAAATATGGAAAACCCACCTGGGGTTGCAAAAAATGAAGCAACATTGCTATATTCTACAAAAAAATGGAGTACATTTACAAAACCATCTGCATTTCTATAAAAAAAATTGAGTTTCTTCAAGAAATCAGGAAACCCACTTGGGTTCTTTTGAAAAAAATTATAAATACAAAATATATGTGCTACAAAAAACCCACTTAGGGGTTTTGCAAGTGTATTGCAAAATAGAAAAGGAAATGCAAAAATACAGAGGAAAACCATGTTGAAAAATGTAGGCCGAGCTCAAAGGATGTTTTGTTTTTCTTTTCTTTTCTACATATAAAAAACCCATCTAGGTTGTTAGAACACTTTCAGATAAAAGAAAAATCGAAAGACATTATAGGGTTTTTCAAATGAAGCTGAGCCATTAAAAACACACTATTTTTTGTTCATGATCGTGGCCAGAGAGTTATTTTCTTCAGGAAAAACAACAGAAACAACAATGGGGTATCCCTATTAACAAATGCAAAGAAGAAAATGAACATTTGTTGTTATCTTTTCAAGATGGAGGGCTCAAAAAATATAGCTTTCTTTTGCTCAAGATAAAAAATGGAGTCGATTGAATGCTTACCTGGAGCTTTTTCTCAATTTTTATGATATTCAAAGCTTTCTCTCTACACAGTAAGCTTCATTTAAAGCTTCTCATGGTGGCTGAATGGTAAAACAACAAAGAGAGAACAAATGAAACATATGAGTCAAAAAATATGTCCATGGTCGCAGCATTAAGTTCTGGAATGGCTTCCAAATGATAGAAAAATGCAAATTTGGAGCTATAGAGAAGCTTTTTACTTCCTTTCCTTTGTTTATCATTAGAGAATCTCAAAAAAACTTTGTAATCTCCATTTTTGCTATGTTTGCTCAAACCCCATGACAACAACATCCCAGTTTCCAGATTGTTCAAATTACAAAATGATGGGATGCCTCAGTGTTTCGATGTTTTGATGATTAGGGTTTGACCCTACTTTTGTGCGATGGGATTTTCTTCCCATTTTTTTAAAATTAGAAACATGTGTGAATGCATAATGGGGCCGAAACTTATGTTTATTAACTTAGGCATTCTATGCCTTAAGTTCTTTTTTCCCCTTGTTAAAAACTTTGCCAAGTCCTAAGTCCTCAACAATGCATATGGAGTGTGCCAAGTCAAATTATATGCCTTTGATTTTCACCCAACATCATGTGACTTGGAATATGCTTTCCAAGGAATTTGGAGGTCGGCCATATTGGCCAAGTGTTTTGGAGATCTATGATGCCTTTGAAAACTAGTGATATTTCCCATGTGGATTAAAGTGTAGAATGTGTTAAGTTTAGATGGTCAAATTCCTTGGAAGCTTTTGAAAGCTTTTAGATATGACATCATATGTTGCATTTTATTCCAATATTTGAAGATATCATGTAAGTGATTTGAAAATCACTTTTATTGTGCCTTTTAATGCAAATGTAATACAAGGAGATGGTGAGGCCCTTATTTTATGCTTTGAATTGTAAAATGAATTGTTTAGTGATGTTTTATGAATCACTTAATCAAGATCATTATCTTTGATGTTTTTTGGAGTCTTGTGCCTCAAAACACACATATTGCATGAGGAGAGTGTGAGTCAAGACTGGTGTGAAGGCCAATAATGACTTTCAGAAATGAGGAATGTGTGTGAGGCTATTTTGATTGTTTTTCAGGAAAAGGGGGTTGTTTGGAGGCATTTTTGTCACATTTTTAGTGTGACTATTGACTTGCCTTAGCTTTTCTTCATGTGGTGGACAGTTTGGAGGTTTCTAGAAAGTTCTTTTTGGCCTTTTCTATTATATCTGACCAGAATCTTCTGGAAGCACTTGTGTGAGGGGTTTTGGTGTGTTTTTGCTTAAGTATGTTCATTTTGTACATTTTGGGGAGTTCTTTCTTTCTTGCAGCAGTATAGCTTTGTTTTGGAGCTATTTTTCATGAAGGAGTATTGTAACTCAGATGGGCCTATTATACAATAAGCACCTTGAATTAATAAAGTAGAGTATTTTTACCTTCTCATTTCATGTTCTCATGTTTGTTTTTAATGATTGATCAATTTGTCTTGTGAAAATCTATCTTTTCCTTGCAAGTTTGTCTCATGTTATGCATTTGTTTGGCAGAAAATGTGTGTTTACAGGTTGTAAGTTGTGTTGTTTTAGTTGTGTTGTTAATTGTGAAACCCTGTTTTCCTTTTAAAAGCATTGTTTACAGACCTTCTTATGAATTATTTATGTCAACTGCATTGGAAAGTGAGTGTTGTGGGTCAATATTTGTGGTATTAATCTAAGTGTGATAGGTTGTTAGCAGGTCTAGGTTGTTTTGGTGCATCACCTTAGGTTTTTTCTAGCATTAGGTTTATTTTCATGCAAATTCTTACCCTTACCTTAGAGATTAATGGTTAGGTGACATCAAAAGGGGAATCCAACCATTATCACTGGAGGTCTGCTTTCGAATAGGTTACCAACAACCTAAAAGCATTCCCATGTTAGCCCAAATCTATTGAGTTCATTTAAAAGCGTAGCAAATAGGGTGCATATTTGAGAACCTAATAGATTTGGCATGCCCGGTGGGACCTCTAGTCATTTCAGATTAGAAGAATACACCAATTTGCTAGTTTTTATATGCAGCTAGCAATTTTTTATCTTTTTTAAGGTCATACCAGCATATCTAGCGGCTCCAAATGGGGAAATTTATAGTAGATAAGTGTTGTAGTAGCTTATGAAAAGAATTCAAACAAGGGGAAACTATGTCCCATTAGATTATCTACAAAGTTCACCACCTCGTAGGAGAGGTAGGCCAACAAAAAAGGTTATTGTTTCATCAAGAAAAATAGTTTCAACTCCATCGGCAGTGAGTGTTTCCAGCCCCATAAGGTAGCAAAACTTGGTGCCAAACATGGTTGTTCAAAGAAACCAAGTTTTTATGACATTCAATGGTTGCAACCCACTTCAATTAGCCCAACATGACAATATTCCAATGGCTACTTTTAAAAGTGTGCCATATTTTTTAGGTGAAGATCATACTACACCAGTTGAACACATTAAAGACATTTCAAATATGTGTTCAATACATCATATAACTCAAGAAAATGTTTCCTTGAGGCTATTAGTAGCATCATTCAGAGGAAAAGCACTCCAATGGTTCAAGATTTTAGCAATTAATTCCATTAGAATGTGGGATGAATTAGGAGACGTTCTTTGCAAGCAGTTTGAAGACAAGTATGATAACTTGTCATTTGTGGAGCAGTTGACCCACATTAAAAGGGCTCCTCATGAACATATGACGAACTTTAATTTTTGTTTTCAACGAACATGGGATAGAATTTTGGAGCCTACAAGGCCTCCAGTTGAATATTCCTCTCTATTTTTTGAGAGCCTTAAATAGTGAAGTGGTTGTTTTAATATAGTCCATGGGTGGAAATACTTTACCAATAGCCTATGACACAGTTGTGAGAGCAGAAAAAAACTTAATACAAGCTAGAAGGATTTCCCCTAAGCCTCCTATGCCATTTTTTCCTGACATTCAGCCTCCTACAACTTTTCTGACACCTCAAATAACCCCTTTTCTAGTTGTTGTTAAAACAAAAAAAATTGCTCAAGGACCATCCCAAGAGTTGTAGGAAATTAAAAGTAGCCAACAGAAGATTGAAAATTTGCTTCATAATTTGGAAATGAACTGGTAAGCATTAAAAAGAAGCAATATCAAGGTTTCAAGCCTTGGAAGCCTCAAAA
>VDFB02172057.1:0-43686 GCA_007258455.2 Sequoia sempervirens
CAAGTCTTGATTAGTCTTTGTCATTGTCGAACTACAGTGTCTTTGCACATTTGCTACGTAGACAAGGCTCATCTTTGAGCCCCCGAGACATTAGGTCAGTCCTATTAGGTTAGTCAAAATAAATCATGACTCAATCTTTCATCAACAAGACAAAGTCTTTGGTCGTGTTGAACTACGATGTCTCTGAGTGCATGACGTAGGCAAGGCCATCTGTCGATGGGCCCCTGAGGCCACACTAGGTCAGTCCATTAGGGTTCATTGCATAATTTTTGCACACACATGAAACAATCTTTAAACTCGAATGAACAATCTACCCAAGTGAACTTCAACAATCTGTCAATGGAACATGACAATCATCTTGGCATATCAAAATCAGTCAATCTCAGTCAAACTTAGTCAAGCTTGTCAAATATTGCTTACTCTTCAGATGTGTCCTTCTGAAGGGTAGCCCATCATTTAATCATTCCCTAGGATGTGTCCTTCCTAGGCATCGTCATCGTCATTCGACATTTTGAGCAATCCTCTTGACATTTAAGAACCACTCCTCTTGACATCAATGTTCTTTCAGATGTGTCCTTCTGAAGAAAAACCCCCATCATTTATGCCTTAGGATGTGTCCTTCCTAGGCATCGTCACTGTCACCTAGAATTTTGAGGGATCCTCTTGACTTTTCGGGGTTTCTCCTCTTGACATCAATATTATTCAGGATGTGTCCTTCCTGAATTTGGAAATCTTTGACACTCGTCATCTTGGCATCATCAAAACCTTGACACCCTGGCATCTCAACATCAAACCGAACATCTTGACATTAAAACACTTGGAAAACACTTGGCACTTGTCTATTGATTTTTCATCATGTTACTAGTTTTTCAGCGAGATCTCGACAACAGGATTTAGAGAAGCAGCGACATATCATGAGCTTTGTTTTGTCTTTTGACACTCATGTTACTAGTTTCTCAGTGGTGTCCTGACTCTAAGATTTAGAAAAGAAGCGATGTATCATGATGATGGATTTGGCTTTATTTTGTCCTTTTTCCTAATCATGTTGCTAGTTTCTCGAGGATGTCCTGGAAATAGGATTTAGAGAAGCAACGTCATTTCATGATTAGTCTTTCTTGTCTTTTTCTGCTTGCGGTTGGTTATGGCAAAAAGACTGGGGCAAATGTGCCTTTTTGTATGAGTCATGATCATCCTTGTCAGTGACTGCTTATCTCACATGATGGTACAACCTTGCACACCTTGGTCTACGTCATATCATGGTGTTTGTTGGCCATTACAATAATCTGCCCAATGATGATAAATATAAAAATGTAAGTATGAAAGTTGGTTCCCCTATCTTTTTTTTCACCTAGCTTTCCATCTTCATCCTCCCTTCTCTTCCACGCTAATATCCATCTCCTTCCAAGCTAACATTTCTTCTGTCTTTCATCCTCTAGTCTTCTCATCAATTTCGAGAGCACACCCGTGTTCTTGGAACCCATCTGTCCTCTTGAGGGGGCATACCGTAACCCTCCTCATCATTCTTCCTCATCTTATTTTGCATTGGGGCATGACTTTGACTTATTTTTCTTTGTCACAATGCGACAAGCTGCATTATGACAAAGAGGGGCAAAATGTAGACACATAAAAATGTCCTAAGCCTTCGAGTGTCATTTTTCTTCATCCTCGTCCTTCGATAATAATTTTAGTTATTCAATTATGTTTGATTATATTCCTCTATTAATTAAATAATTTTTCATAATTATTTAATTAATTCACATTCTAATAATTATTCTATCCTGACCGATTAAATAAACTAATCGTGTCACTAATTTCTTCCTCTTTTTCAATAGTTAAATAAATTATTATTTATTTAATTATTTTTCATCTCTTCATATCTATATAGTTAAATAATTAACATTAATTACCATTCATTCATGGTCCTTTTAATTCTTCCATAGTTAAATAATAATAAAACTTAACTATCCTATATTACCTCTCCTAATTGGGCATAATCTAAATTAATTATTTAAGGTCTAATTTCTATCTATCCATTTAATTAAATTAATAAACTTAAATTAAATGCTCCTCGATATTTTCAAACAAATAACGAAACAAATTATTTATTTTCCACTTGTCCATTTCAACATTTTCAAATAAATAATTTTAAATAAATTATTAATGCACCATTTGGTCAAAGATACCCTGTCATAATCCCCTGTCATAACATTCATTTCCTGTCATAGCTTGCATGTCCCTGCATGTCCTTGCATGCCTATCCTAGCCTACATGTCTGTCATGGCCTGCATGTCTTTGCATGTCTTCCTGTCATGATTCCTCCAAGAATAACATATTCTTGGTGAATCAATTCTGGACCATTGATCTTGGCATCTTTTTTGAGACTTAATCTCAACCATCCATTTCGTAACATCCCTCTCATGCATTCCCATCCATTGATCTTGGAATCTTTCTAGAAGATTAATCTCAACCGTCCATTCGAATGGTTGTCGATAAAAGCAAGCTTCCTTCTCCATTTTCAGCTTAACAACTATTCTTCTCCAACTTTCTACTTATCATTTGCAGGTATTTGCACAAGTTACACTACAAATCTAAGGGCATATTTGCAAAAGGAGAAATAGGAGAGCAAGAGAAGTGATTCAAGTTCAAGCATGGGGAGTATTTTAATTCAATGTTTTATTTTTCTTATGCTTACTTTGTTTTCTCTTGTTTGGATGCGGTTTAATAGTTTAGAAGTGTTGGCTGTCACTTTCTCTATTCTATTTGATTTTCTAACCCCATCTTACAACTTGAAATTGCACCCTTTATTGAAATTGGTTCAACATTCTGGTGACCTAATGGGAATGATCTCAAAATGTGAGACCCTTGCAAATAAGATCAAACCTATAGAGAAGGTTGGCTCCTTTACTAAACCTAGATGCATGTGTTTATGTAGACACATAAAATTGTCAGGTAATTAATATCATGCATTTGATTCAATCTACTAACACCATTTTCATCCTAATTCAACCCTTTTTCATCTATTTAATTAAATAATCCTAATTGTTTAATTAAATTCATCATTTTCTTTTATTAAACAGATAATCAATATTATTGGATTAATTCACTTCTTTCGGGCTAATTTTCATCCTATTTGATTAAATAATGCAAATTATTTAATTAAATCCCCTAAGTCCTCTCATTTGATTAAATAATATCAGTTATTTAATTAAATTTCATTAACTCTCCCTTTTAATTAAATGAGCTAATTGTTTAATTGAAATCCTAAATTCTCTCATATTGCACAATTAAATAATATCTTAATTATTTAATTGACTATACTCTAATTCCTCCAATTTCTCCCACTTTAAAGGAATATTCTCAAGAATATTCCTCCAATTCAAATTCAAACATTTCCCTCCAACATGGAAATATATTACACATTCCTCCTAATTTTAAGGATTTGTGTTTGTTGAGCTCAATTGCAACCCTTGATTAATTTTATCAATCCATGTGATCTTTCAATCTTGATCCTTCATTTGATCATTTATCCATTCCATTCCCTTTTATCCATTTATATCCCTTGATTATCCAAATTGATCCTAGCCATTGATTCACTTAAAAATCATATAAATAGCCACAATTTTATGAGTAATTCATCCACAATGCATTAGAGTAATTGAACTGTGGCCATTTTCATATCCATCTTGAGAGAATTTTACATCCATTTCCATTCAATTCACTATTAAAGCATCATTCAAAGCTTGCTTCAACAATGGGATTAGGAAAGTGTTGATCATTCCACATCAATTCAATACTAATCCCCCAATGGGATGAGGTTTGAGAGTTAATTAGGTTGTCGTTTCATGATTTCATGTTATTTTGTGTTTTAATGGCTTCTTAGTTTATATTTCAAGAATTTCATTGGGAATATGACTTAGTTAGGTTAATTGAATGATTTACATGCTTAATTCAATTTTTTTTTAGCTTGATTACTACTCATGTTCACATTTTTGGCACACCTGATGGGACCTTATGCCCTTATTTGAAAAAAATTGCTTGAGATTTTCATGTTTATAGGAACTAGAAGTAGGATAGCACACTTGTTTGAGTATAGAGTAGTGCACTTATTGCATTGAAGCACACTTGTTGCATTAGCACACACTTGTTGCATTGGAACACACTTATTTAGATACAAAGCCATACACTTGATATTGCAATGTATATGATAATTCTAGTTTTTTGGTGCAAGTTTGATAGATAAATGCACTTGAAGCCTGACAGAGTCACACACTTGATATTGCAATGCATCTAATAATTCTAGTTTTTGGGTGCAAGTTATGACAGAGTAGCACACCTGAAGCTCGACAAAGCTACACACTTGAAAATCCCAGTGCACTTGTTTGAAGACAAATTAGTGTAGTTGAAAATACTAGTGCACTTGTCCCTGACAGAGCAGTGCACCTATCTGACAAAGTCACACACTTGTAGGTAAAATATAAGGTTTAGTCCAAATTTGCAATTTTATTTGATTTCTAACCCTAATGATTTTTTTATTTGTGTTTTCTAGTTTAATTTTATTTGATTTCTAACCCTAATGATTTTTTTATTTGTGTTTTCTAGTTTAAGTATTAATAATTTACAAGATCAGATTGGAGCATTAAAGCATGGATTGAAGCAAAAAGTGTTCATCAACACTCATCAATGAATTCATCTTGTCAATTTTTTTAAAGTGTTTTAAAACACTTATGAGAAGGATGGCCTAAGAGCACTTTATTTTTTATGCTTTAGCTAGATCACACCTTATTTTGGTTTTAAAAATCAACTTCACACTTTAATTTGGGCTTATACAATACAACTTGTACTTTTAGTTTGGATTTAAAAATGAACCAAACAACCTCACTTTACTTTGGGCTTTAAAATTGAACAAAACAAATCTCGCACTTAGTTTTGGTTCTTTAAAATTCATTTAACGTTTATCTTTAGTGAACTTAAAATTGAACAATTGATTTCTTTGTTTTCTTTTCTTGGTAGACTAGTAGTGTGTATTCTCTCCCCTTGTGCTTCGTGCAATCTTGGGTGAAGAGAAACACTCCTAGTTTTCACTTTTTGAGTCACCCAAGGCTTGATATGTATCCTCTCCCCTTGCACTTCATGCGATCTTGGGTGAAGAGAAATAACATTTCTTCTTTTTTTAGTAGAGGGGGCATTCCTTGAGATACATCTCACAATGGAGAACTCAAGGCGACCTCCAAGCACGTGTTCGAGTAGGCTATATAAAGGGTGCAAAAGTGAAAGAAAGTAGTACTTATCCAATGACATATACCACACATGTCAATTTAGATGTGGGTTTATAGACCACATTAGGGTTGATTAGAGGAATTAGTATCTCACGTCTAAAGTTATACCATTGGTGTTCACTGAGTCACTACAAATTTTTGTATGTAGAAACCTGAGACCAATTTTGAACATCTCTTAAGAAGGTGCAATGGAACAGATGGTCATTCTGTGAAGATATTTGTCATGTATTGATTACTTGTTGAGGTGACAAACACCTTGTTAGGAACTTTTCCTTTCAAGGTAAGAGGTATATCATGTACATGTGCATATTCTAGTCATCCACTCAAGCTAGGTATTTTATTGTGCAGACCCAACTTAAGATATGTACCCACTTGAGTAAAAAGGAATGTGCTTGATTGGCGATATCAAGCCTTGCTTAGTATTCTTTATGGAAGAAATCTTGTGAAATATTCCCCTTACCTATCGAGTTGATAAATATATTACTTATCATTCAAACACTCAAAACAAATATCAACATGGTCACGACTAAAAATTCAAACCCTTTGAACATAATTGATTGCACTTGAAGGACATTATACTTTTGCATGCATCTAAATATATATTGTTTTTATGAAAACAATATCTTAGTGTTCTTCCTAGTATTTTTATCCATATCTTTGCTCATTATGTCAAAGTAAACCTAGGGAAGTTCTATAATTTAGCACTTTGTTTTTCACAAATTTTGAGCTTTTGTGGAAAATAAATTGCTTTTTTGTAGACATCTTAGTCTTAAACAATTCATAATCAAGACTTCTATGTGGTAAAAATAATTCATGCTAAATCAAATTTTAATAATTGAGCCCACAAAATAGGTGTCCCTTGGTTACTTGATTCAAAACATTTTGGTTACTTGGTCTCAAACAAAAAAAAAAGGAAACTCATGCTTAAAGTTGTTTTTATCAAAAAAAAATTGGGTTTCAAATGTTGACACATCATACAAAAGGTCTTTATCAAAATCACTTGGTCTAGTCAAAAGTATCTCCTAGGTTTTCAAAATGGATCAACATCAACATTACAACACCCAAATTCACATAACAACTTGAAATTTTTGGTAACAAACCCCTTAAACTAAGTTTTCAAACATCAATTAGTTAAACTCTATGTTTATAAATGATCTATTTCTATACATTTAGTGTAATTAGTACACATACTTTTTGGAAAAGTTTACCTTGAATTCACAAGTCTACTCTCAAGGTTTACAAGTTCATAAACATCATCATCAAAACACATCCATCAAACTTGAGTCTAGGTTATGGTCAAAAATTAAAAGTTTCATGTCATCCATCTCTTCACAACATCATACATCATTGGTCCAAAACCTATTAGGGGGTCTTTGTTAGATAAATTTGAATCAACCAAGGAATTCAAACAATGTCATTCACAACACACAACTCCTAAGTTTGATACACATTTTATGGTTACAACAAGATAACAACATAAGAAAAACATGGAGTTAAATCATAGTGGTTCAAACATACCCATCACAACAAGTTCTAGTGAACCTACCTTTGGGATGCTTGATTTTAATCCTAGATGATTTTCCACTCCACCCAACAATCCACCACCATTTCATTCATCACAAGAGACAAGTGTTCAAATAGATGATATTGTGGAAAAAACCCATGAACTTACCTCTAAAGGGTTACTTGAAATGCAACAAGACCCAAGAGTTCATCAAATCATAAACACAATGTTGAGCTTAAATTCTACTCAATATATATATGCTCACACTTGCACAAAAAGGAACAAAACTTCCCTCTACTTTTGATGTAAACACATTTAGGGAACAACCCTTGTCAAACATTTCATCCATGGGTCAATCTTCTCAAAATACACCTTTGGTACATAACATCATTCAATCTATGCCACAAGCATCTTCATTACATGTGCTAAGCCAACCTACAACTACTAGAATGGATGCAACTAATCTCACAAGTCAACATGGAAATCCTCAAGGTCTAGGGAATTATACAAATGTGGGAATTCAAAATTCTAGCACTAATATTCCACTCATATTTCATGTTATTCCTAGTACACAAGGTTCACAACTCATATCACATAAAACTCAAGGTTCACAACTCATATCGCATCAATCACAAGGTTTACAACTCATATTGCAACAACCTCAAGGTATTCAACCACCCCTAGGTTCTCAAAACATACCTCAACAACCCCAAGGTTATCACACATTACAAGGTCCTCAAATTCATATCCAACCAACTCAAGTTCAACCACCTCAACGGTCACAACACATATCACAACAACCTCAAGGTGTTCAACCACCCCAAGGTTCTCAAAACATACCTCAACAACCACAAGGTCCTGAAGTATCACAATATTTAGGATCTCAAAACCAAGGTATTTAATACACATCACAACATCAACCAATATCCTATAATCCATTGTCACAAAATCAAGGAAATATTCAGCCCATGTCCCAACATCAATTGGTACCAAATCAAGGATCACAACAAATGTTTCAAAATCAAACGGGTTCAAAAAATAATATGATTCCCCAACAACATCAAATCTTGCAAGGTCTTATGTCACAACAACAATATCAAGGAAATTTTTCCCCTCATCAAAATCAATATATCTCAAATAAAAATATGCCAAATCATGTGTCTAAAAATAAAAATTTGGTTCCACAACAACATCAATACCAAACTTTTCAAAATCAAAACATTCATCCATCACAACATACTCATAATACCATTCCACAAAATCAATATCACATCAAATCCAAACATTACACCTTCACAATACATCATTTCATCACCCCAAAGCCAACAAGCTTGGTAAGCCCAATCACAAGATATTACACAAAAACAAGTCTTGCAAGCACAACAAGCCAAAAAAACATTGCAATCACAACAACAAGCCTTACAAGCACAACAAGCTCAAAAATCCTTACAATCTCAACAAGCTTTGCAAGCTCAACAACAATATGCTAAACAACAATTTCTTGTACAAAAACAACAAGAAGACTTGTAATAAAATTCACAACAATATAAATATGCTACTTCTCAAAAAAATGTCACCAATCAACATTCATATGGAACATATGGTACACCACCACCATTATCACCTCATAATCAACAATATCAAACCAAACCACAATTCACACCATATAACACATATAACAACACACTGTCATATCAAAATTCAATTTAAAATTCATCTACCATCCCACAATTTAACACATATGCTCCACCATTGAACAATCCTCAAGAGGGCATTTCTTCACAAATCAAGACACACACATATAAAATCCAAGATATTCAAATAGGGAAAACCAAAAAGTCACACACAGTACAAGATTTGTGTCCTTATCCATCTGATCATAATATCACAATAGTACTATTCCCTCCAAGATTTGAGATACCTAAATTTTACAAGTACAAAGGGTGTGGTAATCCAGAGGAGAAAATTAGGGAATTTTATATGGTGTGCATGGAAGTAGCATACAACGATTCATACTTGATGCGTCTCTTCCCAAGAAGTTTGGGAGGTGAAGCTATTGAGTGGTTCTCACACCTACCTCTAGGAATCAAGGCATTCCAAGAGATAATGATCAATTTGTAGAACATTTCTCCTACAATCTTGATATGGATGTAAGCTTGGAGGAACTCTATACCCTTAAGAAAAACAAGGGAGAAGCATTTGCAAACTTCTTACAACAATGGAGACATAGAGCAAGAAAATGTAAATGGCCAATACCAAAAAGAAACAAGTAGAGATCATTCTTAGAAATGTAGAAACTAATCTAGCCTTCCAATTGAAGATGCAATGTGTGTCGACATATGAGGAGATCATATAAAAAGGTCTCAACATTTACCGATCCATAATTGCTAGGGGACCCACAAAAAATCAAAACCAACCATCTAGTTTTAGTGACAAACCTAGATTTTGGGCTAAAAACAAGATAGTTACTAATGATGGTGTAGTAGATGTGAAGGTTGTGATTAAGGCACCATTGAACACACAAACCATACAATATAACACTCAATAGAACACATAATAGAATAACCAACAAAATGTCAACAAAGTTAACCCTCAAAAAGGACCATAGCCAAGACAAAATAATTACCCTTGCAACGATGTAAATTCACTCCATTATGGGAACAAATTGAAATGGTGTTGAAGAAACCAATTTATTCAAATCTCATAACACTCCCAAAATATAAAAAATTATCAAGAACCACAAGTCAAACCTCCTTGGTAAAGGGATGAATATCATTGTGAGTTTCACCAAATGAAGGGACATAAAATACAAAGTTGTGCCAAACTCAAGCATCTTATCCAGGACCTTATTGAGCAAGGAGATGTTAACATTGATAAAAAATTAGGGAATGAAGATCTGAAAAACTATAAAGATCTTATGCCTAATCATGGAAACATAAAGGATTCTAGAAAAAGCATCAAGCTCAAACAATGCAAACCATACTTATGATAACATGGTAGGACACATTCGTGTTACTAATTCATCACAACATGAGGAATTAGACATGCATTAAGATACTTTCTTAAAACAAAGTCCAAATCAATCAACAATGTCTAGTAAAATTTCATATCGAGATGGAATCAAATATGTATTGATCATAATATTACTCACTCATATAACTTATTGATTGGACATATTGAATAAGTTCCAAAGCAACAAGAAACATCCCTTATTTCACCCATACCTACTAAAGTTTTTGAAGATTCTTTCACCGACGTTATACCATCCACCCAAGAGTCATGTTAGGAGGATACTTTTGAATACAATGTAAGTGGCTCTGAATCAAGTCAAGACCAAGATCCCATATCCCCACAACATTGTCATTATTTACATAACATATTCCAATCTATAGGTGATAGTTGCTCTATCATAAGTCAACATGAAGAGCCCACTTCCCCAAAGTATTATCATGATTTGATGAACATATTCCAATTCATTCAAAACTTCAAAGATATTACCCATTAGATGTTTCCTTCTGGTGGAAATATAAACATTCTTCATCCAAAACAATGGTCTACCACTCTTGAATTTATCATGTACAAGAGAAAGCAATGGTAGAGATTCTTGATTCTTATAGTGATTATGCATCATCAACGTATCTTGAATTAGAATCAACTGTATGATAGGTTTAAATAAATCAAAGAGTTTAAATTGCATAAACAAATTAAATCCTATCAAGCACCATGAAGTACAAACTAGAATGAAAATAAAAAAATAGTAAACAAATAACATGCAAACCGATTTTCAAACTAGTGTTGATTGATCTCCATGGCTCTTCTCCACCTGCACAAGGATGCAAGATTTCGAAGGTTGAATGTTGGAAGAATGTTGGTTGCTCAAATTCGGCAGCATAACAATGTGGATGAAAGATGGAAGATTCCAGAATGATTTTGACAGAGTGAGGATACCTAAGAATCAACCTCCTAAATGAATTGTGAGAGGTTGTATTTATAGAATTTTCAAAAAACTTCTGATTGGCTGATATGATCAATGGCTGTGATAATTCATGACAAATCGAACGGTTGAAGAAAAATAAAATTGAAGGAGAAAATAGAAGAAACCTAAAACCATATTTTTCTATTTTATTATGAAAGAGGAAAAAGAAGAGAAGATAAGAAATCATCTTTCTTTAAAAGAATAAAAGAAAGATTTAAAGCTGATAAATAATTAATTAAAAAAATCAATTATTTATTTGTGGAGGACACTCAACTTTTCTTAATTAAATAAAATATTTAATTAAGCTTTTAAAAGCAGAAGAAAGTTGGTGATAAGAAAAGAGCTTTAATCATGTTTTATTGAAAAAAGCAGAATATCTCATAATTAAATAAAAATATTTAATTATGATATGAGAAGATTGCACAATTAGGTTAAAATACCTAATTTTGATTTGGAAAGAAACATAAGATATTTTTAATTAAATAAGATTTATTTAATTAAATCACTTTTATGAAATTAATTAAATGAAACATTTAATTAATTAGAAGAAGAATTAAAATAGAAGAAAGGGGAAATATTTAAACTTAATTAAATCAAAAGATTTAATTTAAATTCAAACAATGATAATTAATTTGAATAAATAGAATGTATTTATTTAATTAATTAAGTGGACGATGAAAATAATTAAATAAAATAAATTTATTTAATTATGGAAGAAGAATAAGATGAATGAACAATATAATTAAATTAATTAATTTTAAATCTAATGTAGAGGACCTCTAGAAGAAATAATTAAATAATAAATATTTAATTAATTGCCAGGATTATAGACATGACCATTTTTATGCATATACATTTTGCCCTCTTTGAAGTGATGTGTGAAACGCATTGCTTCAAAGAAAATAAAATTTTTTGCCCTTGATATGTTTTGATTTTTGATATTGATGATGCCCCCTCGAGAGGATAGGTGGGTTGAACAAACACAGGTATTCTCTCGAAATGAAATGAAATGATAAAGGAGGGATAAGTTGAATGATGCAAAAGAGAATGTGGATGAAGGAGATGAAATGATACGTTATGCTGCAATGAAAGTGAGCAACCATGATGTTTGATATAGCACTAGACATTATGCACCAAGGTATAAGGACCAAGGTGACGATGTGTCTCGTGCCCCAGCGTAATACAACCTTGTCTAGACGTATGAGGAAAGAGGCTTAGAGCATTAAAGTCCTAATGCACAAAAGGTATTATGGGACCTTAGATGCAAAGGATAATGCAAAAAGATATTCCAACACACACAAGATATGAATATTAGCTGGAATGATATGGATTTGATACAAATGCAAGATAAAATGATAACACACACAAGAAAGCAAGCAAGCATGCACAAATGATACAAAAACAAACAAGGTATTGCCCTTGTCAAGCTGTAAACCGTTGATTGATAGATTGATTGATGATGTTGATAGTGTTGTCATTGTGGGGAGCGACATGTCCCTAGAGCAACACAAGGATGATGATAATTGATTGATTGATTGGTTGATTTGGTTTACGACAAGATTAGGATCAAGACCCAAGGATGTGATTGGATAATTTGACAAGATTGATCGACTTGATTGGTATGGATTAAGGATTGACTTGCATTTGGATTTTTGCTCAGAATGATTGAAGATGATTTGATTGAAACTGTTTGTAATGATATGATGATTGATTGGATGATAGGATGTGATGAATTGAATAGAAGAATTGATGTGATTGGAATGATTTAGGTTGAAGTGATTTGATTAGATAATTGATTGATTGTATACTGAGTTTTGATCATGTATGATGTATTTATGTTCTGACCTTTTATTATTTTCATGGGACATTTGGAAATTTGTATTATTTTGATGAGCGATGATATGCAGTAGCGATGTTTCTGATGATGTTTATGTTCATGCATTTATGATATGATATGGATATGACGTTTATGCATGTATGTTATGAGATGGATTTTGATATGCTTTTATTTCATGTGCGGACTAATCATGATGATGTAGGATGGTATGTGGTGATGTATGTATATATGTGAGATGTTACTTTTATTTTTGTTTTGAATTTTCCATGTATGAAAATGCATCGTGACATGATGGATATGGATAATGATGAAATGATATATGATATATTTGTGTAATGTGTATGTAATGAAAATGGTAAGATGATACAAAATGGTAGATGTGAAAGGTAATGCAATGGTATGAGACAATAAAATGATAAATGAATGAATAATGAAATGATAAATGACAAATGAAGGATGAAATGATAAATGGTAAACGAATAATGAAATGGTAAATGATAAATGAATGATAAATGATAATGAAAAAGGAAATGATAAATGATATGATATGCCATGGTAAAATGAATGATGAATGATGAGATGATAAATGGTATGAAATGTTAATGAAATGATATGATATGAAATGGTAAAAATGACAAACGGTAATGGTAATGAAATATTAATGGCAATGATATGAAATGATAAAATGATAAATGGTATAAAAAAAATATGAATGAATGCAATGAATTAAATGTCCAAATGTCCTCCACGAAAAGGTCAAAACTTAATGACAACCATTTAATACCTTCATTCAGCCCTTCAAAATACGGATATGAATCCAATATGCAGATATATACAATGATCTAATGAACATGCAACTATATGAAATTAACCAGTTTGTTGAGCCTGTTATAAGCCTTCTTAAATCATCATAGAACATTTTGAAATGTTGGAAGTATGTACAAGCATCAGAGGGGAAATCAGCGCCAATGATGACCAGAGTACAACTTTCATGAATTTTGATATAGCAAGTGAACACAAGCATCGAGGTATAATTGAACCGAGATGACCTGAGCATTTCTTGCATAAACAGACAAAGATTAACCACCGTTCTGATGCAAATGTGGAACTGTCATCGATGATATTTTCTTTGAGTGTCATGTCCTGTGACATATTTGCATCAGATTGGGCTGTTAACCTCAAGATAGCAGACAAAGAAAAATCATTCTTGTTCCTTGCTACTCTAGTGTAGTACATCATTGAGTATGCTCCCGAGTAATGATATCAAAAATCAAGCAACTTGTGATCAAACATGTAATACTGTTATTTCATGCATTATTCAGATTTTTGGATCATCCAATAGACAAGGATATGACATCTTGCTGAAAAGTGTTGTATGATCGGATAAAGTGGTTGCATGAGTTTGTTGTTTGTTGGCATGCTCGTATTTCTATGTCATGATCTAGCTGT
This sequence comes from Sequoia sempervirens, assembly GCA_007258455.2. Taxonomy (NCBI): domain Eukaryota; kingdom Viridiplantae; phylum Streptophyta; class Pinopsida; order Cupressales; family Cupressaceae; genus Sequoia; species Sequoia sempervirens. The sequence continues at coordinate 14,043 of VDFB02172057.1, forward strand.
TTTGGTATGCTCTGAAAGTTAAGTGCCCCCAGTTGAGTTTTTCCCCCTTTATTGACACAACTTGCGGAAAGGAATATGTACAAACGATCAAGCCATGGTAAGACGTTTTAACCCTCTAGGCAAATGGCGGCAGGATTATGCGATTAACGACCTCAAGATGCGGAAAAAGATGCGGAAAAAGGGAAGCTTTTGAAAAGATAAAGTGCAAAACAGGAACTAATAGAAGGAGAGGTACAAATAGCGTCTGTTTGCCAGATTTTCACTATCCGTGTTTATTGCATTTTTCTGATGTCTTTTTGATTTTTTTGTATTTTTCTGTTAATAGACTGCCTGTTTGCCAGGTTTTCACCCTATGACATTCTCTTTCGATTTTTTTGTATTTTTTTTTAGGACTTTTCTGATGTTTTTGTATTTCTTCAAGACTTTTTCTGTTGTTTTTGGATTTCTTCAGGACTTTTTCTGCTGTTTTTGGATTTTTTTCAGGACTTTTTCTACTGTTTTTGTATTTCTTGAAGACTTTTTCTGCTATTTTAGTATTTCTTCAGGACTGTTTCTGCTGTTTTTGGATTTCTTCAGGACTTTTTCCACTATTTTTGTATTTCTTCAGGACTGTTTCTACTGTTTTTGGATTTCTTCAGGACTTTTTTTGCTGTTTTTGTATTTCTTTAGGACTTTTTCTGACTTAAACATAATACTTCTTAAGATGTATACTGTTGATGGGTTCATCCAATAGGTCTCCTACTGGCGTTGATAACTTGTATGCTCCTAAACCATAGACTGCAATAACCACATAAGGGCCTAACCAATTTGGTTCAAACTTTCCTTTCTTTTCTCTGTCTTGTTGATTACGCGGGTTCTCTTTCAGGACTAAATCTCCCACCTGGAAAGTATGTGGCTTTACCTTGTGATTATAGTTGCGAGACATCATCTGCTGGTATGCCTTCAAATGGTCAGCTGCTCTCTGTCTCTTTTCATCTAGAAGTTCTAACTCTTGTAGTCAGAAAACTCTATATTCCTCATCTGTTATGAGACCTTTCAGTGATACTCTTAAAGAAGGTATTTCTACCTCTAAAGGCAGTATGGCTTCTGCTCCATAGATGAGGGCAAAAGGCATTGCTCCTGTCGGTGTTCGGACACTAGTTCGGTAAGCCCACAAGGCGAGATTGAGTTGAACATGCCAATCCTTCCCTGAGTCATTGACAGTCTTCTTCAAAATCTTTAGTATGGTTTTGTTTGAGGCCTCTGCTTGGCCATTCCCTTGAGGGTAGTAAGGTGTGGAATATCTATGCTGAATATGGAATCTTTCACAAAGTTCTTCAACATCCCGATTTTTGAAAGGTCGACCATTATCTGTAATAATGGCATTAGGAATACCATATCGACAAATAATGTAGTTGAGTATGAAGGATGAGATTTGTTTTCTAGTGACTTTAGAGAGAGGTACTGCCTCAATCCACTTAGTGAAATATTCTGTCGCTGTGATAATGAACTTATGCCCATTTGAAGAAGAAGGATGAATTTTGCCCACTAGATCTAACCCCCATTGAGAGAATGGCCAGGTGGGTGTAAACGAATGAAGTTCTTGTGCAGGAGCATGAATAAGATTCCTATGAATCTGACATTTTGAGCATGTTTTAACAAAGGTAAATGATTCCCTTTCCATTGTAGGCCAGTAGTAACCCATTCTAATCAATTTCTTGGATAAGGTTAGTCCACTTGAATGAGTACCACAAATGCCCCCATGAACTTCTTGTAAATCTTTGTCGGATTCGTCACGTTCAAGACATCGAAGTAAAGTACCATCAAGACCACGGCAATAAAGGGTATCAACGATAAGGGTATATCGAGAGGATTGTAGGATAAAGTTACATTTTTGGTTGCGGGATAAGTCAGGTGGTAATATATCGTCTTTTAGGTATGCATAAATCGTGCCATACCAGGGTGAGTCGGATCCTACTAGGTGGCAGATAATTTGGCTTTTAGGTGTGTCATAGGCAGGTGTAAATAATTGTTCCACTAGAAATTCATAGCGAGTCTGTTTGTCTGGGAGTTGTATCAATGAGGCGATCGTAGTCATAATGTCGGCCGCTTTGTTGTCAATCCTCAGAATTTGTGTGAACTGAATGTCCACAAAATACTTTTTGAAGTCATCAATCATCTTCTTGTATGGTAACAACTTGTCATCTTTAGTCTGATAGTCATCATTGATTTGATTAATGACTAGTTGTGAGTCACCATAAACTTGTAGCTCGGTAATCCTCCATTCCAATGTTGTTTTCAGTCCAGTGATCAGTGCTTCATATTCGGCTATGTTATTGGTGCATGGAAACATTAGCCTATAGGACCTAGGAATGGTATGTCCTTGAGGGGTGACGAAGAGAATGCCTACCCCCGAGCCATGTTGAGTAAAAGAACCATCAAAGTATAAGGACCATGGCTGCTTAGAGTCTGCTGTGAAGACATCAGCATCTGGAAATTCAATGTGTAAAGGGTGCTCTGTTTGGAGAGGAGCGTCTGCTAGTTGATCCGCGATAACTTGTCCTTTGATTGCTTTGTGATCAACATAGTGGATGTCAAACTCACTCAAAATCATGATCCATTTTGCTAACCTTCCTATTAGTGATGCTTTACTTAGTAGATACTTGAGTGGATCAATTTTGGAAACAAGCTTAATTGTATGAGTTAGCATGTAATGTCGAAATTTCTGTGAAGCGAAGATGACTGCCAAACAAGCCTTCTCAATGAAAGTGTAACTAAGCTCATGGCTTTTCAGCATCCTTCTAATGTAATAAATTGCACGTTCTTTCCCTTCATGGTCTTCTTGTGCTAATAATGCTCCCAAAGATGTCTCGGTTGCAGCAATATATAGAATCAATGGTTTGTCTGGATTTGGTGGTACAAGAACTGGTGGATTCATCAGGTACTGCTTGATTTTTTGAAAGGCCATTTCACATTTAGCATCCCATCTAAAAGGAACATTCTTATGTAGGAGATGTGTGAATGGTAGACTTTTGTTAGCCAATTGTGCAATGAATCTGCGGATAGACTGGAGTCGCCCTTGTAAGGATCTTAACTGACTAATGTTCTTTGGGGGAGGCATCTCCATGATTGCGCAAACTTTAGCAGGATCTACTTCAATTCCCTTTTCTAAAACAATATATCCTAACAGTTTTCCAGATGTGACCCCAAAAACACATTTCTTAGGGTTCAGGCGAACTTTGAATTTTCTAATCTGGTAAATATTTTAGATAGTATCTCCAAGTGTCCTTCTGGTGTGTGATTTTTCCAATATGTCATCTACATAATCTTCCATGAATGTGTGCATCATGTCGTGAAAGATCGTAGTCATAGCTCTTTGATAAGTAGCTCCAGCATTTTTCAAGCCGAAAGGCATGACATTCCAACAATATGTTCCCCACGGACAAGTGAAAGCTATTTTCTCTTGGTCTTCTAGTGCAATCTTGATTTGGTTGTAACCCGAGAAACCATCCATTAATGAGTACATGGCATGGCCTGCTGTTAGATCAACTATAGTGTCAATACTTGGAAGCGGAAAGTCATCCTTTGGGCAAGCTTTGTTAAGATCTCTGAAATCAGTGCATACTCTTACACATTTGTCTGGTTTTGCTACTGGTACAATATTGGAAATCCATTCTGCATAGTCAATTGATCTTATAAAACCTGCATCAAGGAGCTTCTTGAGTTCTTCTTTAACCAATAGTGCAACATGAGGATTCATCTTTCTGAGTTTTTGTTTTACAGGTTTGGCTCCTGGTTTGATAGATAAATGATGCATAATGAGATCAGGATCAAGGCCAGGCATATCTGCATATGACCATGCAAAATTGACTTGATTTTCCTTGAGAAAGTTCATGAACTCTGGGATTTCTTTAGCTGTCATTGATTCAACTACCTGTAGGATAATTGGATTATCTGTAGTTGCAATGTTGATTTCCTTTGTAGGCTCAGTCAAGATAGATGATCGCTCATGATAGTGCTCTGGGAGAGTGTCAAGAATCCCATCAAGCACCATGAAGTACAAACTAGAATGAAAATAAACAAATTAAATCCTATCAAGCACCATGAAGTACAAACTAGAATGAAAATAAAAAAATAGTAAACAAATAACATGCAAACCGATTTTCAAACTAGTGTTGATTGATCTCCATGGCTCTTCTCCACCTGCACAAGGATGCAATATTTCGAAGGTTGAATGTTGGAAGAATGTTGGTTGCTCAAATTCTGCAGTATAACAATGTGATAAAGGTTTGAAGGAGAATGGTGGATGAAAGATGGAAGATTCCAGAATGATTTTGACAGAGTGAGGATACCTAAGAATCAACTTCCTAAATGAATTGTGAGAGGTTGTATTTATAGAGTTTTCAAAAGCTTCTGATTGGTTGTCTTGATTAACGGTTGTGATAATTCCTGGCAGATCGAACAGCTGAAGAAAGATGAAATTGAAGGAGAAAATAGAAGAAACCTAAAACCAGATTTTTCTATTTTATTATGAAAGAAGAAAAAGAAGAGAAGATAAGAAATCATCTTTCTTTAAAAGAATAAAAGAAAGATTTAAAAGCTAATAAATAATTAATTAAAAAAATCAATTATTTATTTGTGAGGACATTCAACTTTTCTTAATTAAATAAAATATTTAATTAAGCTTTTAAAAGCAGAAGAAAACTTGTGGTGAGAAAAGAGCTTTAATCAGTTTTATTGAAAAAAGCAGAATATCTCATAATTAAATAAAATATTTAATTATGATATGAGAAGATTGCACAATTAGGTTAAAATACCTAATTTTGGATTTAGAAAGAAATCATAAGATATTTTTAATTAAATAAGATCTATTTAATTAAATCACTTTTATGAAATTAATTAAATGAAACATTTAATTAATTAGAAGAAGAATTAAAATAGAAGAAAGGGGAAATATTTAAACTTAAATTAAATCGAAAGATTTAATTTAAATTCAAACAATGATAATTAATTTAAATAAATAGAATGTATTTATTTAATTAATTAAGTGGATGTATGAAAATAATTAAATAAGATAAATTTATTTAATTATGACAGAAGATTAAGATGAATGAACAATATAATTAAATTAATTAAATTTAATCATATGTAGAGGACTTTAGAAAAATTAATTAAATAATAAATATTTAATTAATTGCCAGGATTATAGACATGACCATTTTTATGCGTATACATTTTGCCCCTCTTTGAAGTGATGTTCGAGATGATGAGATTTGTGTCGAGTAACATCATTTCAAAGAAATTAAGGTATGGATAGAGGAAAATGGATAATGATATAAAGATAGGATGATGACGGAATGATGATGCCCCCTCGAGAGGATAGGCGGGTTGAACAAACACGGGTAGGCTCTCGAAATGAAATGATAACGATAGATAGGATGATGCAAGATAGAAAGTGGATGAAGGAGATGAATTATATGTTATGCTGCAATGAAAGATGAGCAACCATGATGTTTGATATAGCACCAGACGTTATGCACCAAGGTATAAGGACCAAGGTGACGATGTGTCTCATGCCCCAGCGTAATACAACCTTGTCTAGACGTATGAGGAAAGAGGCTTAGAGCATTAAAGTCCTAATGCACAAAAGGTATTATGTGACCTTAGATGCAAAGGATAATGCAAAAAGATATTCCAACACACACAAGATATGAATATTAGCTGGAATGATATGGATTTGATACAAATGCAAGATAAAATGATAAAACACACAAGCAAGCAAGCAAGCATGCACAAATGATACAAAAACAAACAAGGAATTGCCCCCGTCAAGCTGTAAACCGTTGATTGATTGATTGATGTTGAATTGGATAACTTTGCTTCTCGCGATTGAAAAACAAAGAGTAGATGTGGATAGTGTTGTCATTGTTGGGAAGCGATATATCCCTAGAGCAACACAAGGATGATGATAATTGATTGATTGATTGGTTGATTTGGTTTACGACAAGATCAGGGTCAAGACCAAAGGATGTGATTGGATAATTGGACAAGATTGATCGACTTGATTGGTATGGATTAAGGATTGACTTGCATTTGGATTATGGCTTGGATTGATTGAAGATGATTTGATTGATTTGAAGAAACTGTTTGTAATGATTGATGATTGATTGGATGATAGGATGTGATGAATTGAATAGAAAAATTGATGTGATTGGAATGATTTAGGTTGAAGTAATTTGATTAGATAATTGATTGATTGAATTGGAGAATTGATTTGATTGGAATGATTGTGATTGAGTGGATTGGTTGCAATGGTTTGGATGAAGATGATTGAGTTGGTGGAATGGATGAATGATTGGATAGAAGAATTGGAATAATTTTATGGTTTGGATTTTTGTTGGCTATTTGATTTTTATTGTATTTGTTCAAGACTTTTTCTGATTTTTTTGTATTACTTCAGGACTTTTTCTACTTTTTTTTTTTGGATTTCTTCAGGACTTTTTGATTTTTTGTATTTTTAAATGTTTTGTTTTTGTATTTTGAAATGTTTTGATTTTTTTGTATTTTTGAAATGTTTTGATTTTTTTGGATTTTTGAAATGTTTTGATTTTTTTTGGAATTTTGAGAATATTTGGAGGTGTCAAAGGATGAAGATTTGAGTAGCCTTTGTGCTAGATACCAATGACAAGGGGAAAACCAAGTCTAGGTGCAAGGGTGATGGGATTGATGGATGAAAGGGTGGGTGATGTGATAAGGGATAAAAGGCTCATGATATATGGATGGATGGAAAGGATAAGTCATAGTGAATGAAATGGATGTATGCATCATAAGAGAGCAAGGATGTGATTTCCAAAGACTATGTTGCATAGGAATAAGATGCCCCATTCTAGGTACAATACTTAGGATTTTCATGACAAAGCTTATGGAAATAGGATAATGATAGGCTTGTTTGGAAGGATGAGGTATATCAAAAGATATCCAAAGCATGTTTCAACATTTTTCCCCTATATCTTCATCAAGATCAAAAGAAGAAGGGTGGATGAATGGAATCAATATAATAGGTATGTATGATGGCTAAAGATGGTAGGTAGGATGGAAATGATATGACATGAAAATGATAGGTTGGATAGATAAGACATTGTGCCCCCAAGTGTAAGTGACATAGAAGATCAACCTACACATGACGCCTATTTGCTAAGTTTTCATCATGGTACTTATCCAAGGCGCCTGTTTACCAAGTTTTCACTATTGGACGAAGGGATTTCTCTTTACTTTTTTTTCTTTTTTTTTTGGATAGGAGAAGGTGAATATGGATAGGAGGGAATCAAGTGTCTAGTTTTGTGAAAGGTGATAGTCCCACTAGATATGAATGTCATTGCATGGACCATGTCAAATGCTCATAGATGTTGGTAAGGAATGACATGAAAGGGATGGATTACGTAGATGGCGGATTATGAAAGGCTTATGTAAGAATGGATGGGGAATAGTGGATGATGATGTGGATTGATCAGGACTTGTGCAAAAGTATGGATGCAAGGTTTATGCAAAAGCATGGACCATAGGAAGGTGGTTGGGAAGATATGTGGGATAGTAGTTGAAGGATGAGGAGATGGAGGTATGTGGGATTGTTGTGAAATGGAAGGGAACCATGACCAATGGTTGAACACACTGTGATAAATATTGAAACTTTTGATGTGGATGGGGTGTAGGAAGCAATGGAGATGTTTGCTTAGGAGGTGGTGGATGAAGTGATTTAGGTACCCACATAGACTTAGTATTTCTATGATTTTTATTTTGCTTGTGGGTTTTAGGAATTTGAGACTTTTGAATGGAATGAGAATGTGGGATGGAAGTGGATGGTTGGGATTTTTGTGATGTAAATGCCTCATTTAACTTGATTTCTTTTTTCTTAGGTACCCAAACCATTTTAGTTTTGGTCTTTTCTTTTGGAGGTATGGGCTTATATACCTTTTTGGATGTATTTTGATTTGAGTTTTTATATTGATGTCCTAAGGCATGAGAACCCTTAGGATTTTTGACTTTACAAGTAGAGGTATCGAAATTATTTCTTTTGAATCCCATGGATATGGTGGAATGGGTGGAAACTTCATGTTTATACAATGTGTGCTTTTGTTGGTCATGATTAAGATGTTTAGAGTATTTATGGATAAATGGATAAAAGGATTGAATGGTGGGGATATTAGGTGTTGGGAGAAGTGGAGGTAGATTAGATGGAGGTATATTAGGAGTTGGAAGCAATGGTGGCCGATTTGATGGAGGGATATTATGAGTTGGAAGCAATGGTGGCAGATTTGATGGTGGAAGGTGTATGGTCACATGCTTTTGACATTTGTAGGATGATGGAGGGGGAATGGCCACATATGTTTTAGGGATACGATAGGCTTTATGATGGAAAGTGGACTTAGGATGCATGGAAGAAGTACAAACATCTTTAGGTTGTTGTCCTTGGGGTGTAGGTCCAAGGTCATAAGAGCGTGGAGGGACTTTGACATGGATGGGCTCCAAAACATCTTGTTCATGAAGGTCTAGAATTTTACCTTGGTGGTTCATGTTTTGGAGTGTGCAATGGACAATGAGACTAGGTGTAGGTGGAACACTAGACATGAGTTCCTTATTGGATGGAGAAGATGAAGCAAGGGAAGATAATGGTTTTTGTTGTTCTAAAGAGGAACATTCATGAATGAGGGTGGAAAGACCATTAGGATAGGAAGGAGGACTCTCAATGGGGTCAATAGTGGGTGATGGAGGATCATTAGGATCTTGATTAGCATTGTGTTCACTTAGATCCAAGGTATTTGTTTGATCTTCTATGTTGGCTTGGGAGGCATGTGTCTCATCAAGGGAAATGGATGTTGATAGATCATGGATAGGACTAGGTGGAGGTGAATTTGGAATATCTTTCTCATGGATGGGTATAGGATCAAGTTGCTCATGCATAGGCTCTTCGTCATTATAGATATCATCTTGATCATAAAAATGATATAGATTATGGATAGGTTGGATGAAAATGATTTGATCTTGATTAGGAATAGGTCTTGATGTTTCCACATGCTTGAGAGTAGACTCTTGACATGCCTCTTGGGTTGCTTGAATGGAAGTGGAAGGAGATGACTCTTGAATGGGCTCAACATGTTCTAGATGGTCAAAACATGGAGGCATGATGGAGGTTGACTTAGACTTAATGGGGAAGACTCTTGAATGGGATCAAGGGGTTGTGGATGACATGGTTGACTTGAAGGACTTGGCATGACATTTGAGGACTCTTTTGTTTGTTCAAGTATATGTGTTGAATGACATGGTGACAATTGATTCCTTGCTTGTAGCCCTTGGGTCACATCCTTTGGAGGCGTAGGGGTGGATTTAGGTAATCCCATCAATTTATTTTTTATATATCTATATTCAGGGGTGTGACTTGATTTAGAAAGTAAAGAGGCCAATGAATCAGGACTCGGTTGTGGTGGCTTATGGATAGGCTTTTGATTGGATAGTGGTATGATATACTTAGAGGGTGAATGACCTAGATTAGTGTTCCCCTTGTCAATGGTTGCATGAGAACTTAAAGGCTCTTGATTTTGTTTCCCAGGTGGACTTAAATTCACATGTGTTTGTCATGATGTGGTTTGATAGGTTGATGTGGAATTGTCATTCAAAGAAGTGGATTGATTAGATTGGTATGAGGTGGAAAGGGATGACACATTAGGTTGAGGTGGAATTGGTTGATAATGAATGGATAGGGGATGATGTTGTGGTTGTTGGATTTGACATGTGGCTATGAGGTATTTGGCTTTAATTACGAGGTATTGGATTTGAGGTGAATTGTTTGCTTGAAGTTCTTGGATAATGTTATGGGCGCTTTGAATGAATTTTTGGGGTAAAAGTGCTTGACTTGTTTTAGCCTCATGAAGCGTGTGGACAAGCTCTTGTGCCATGTCTTCCAATGTTTTCATGGTGTAAAATGATGTTGATTGGATTAAAGAAATGACAATGCTTAGGATATGATGTGGAATGATAGGATTGGGTGATTTGGATGATGTGGCAAGTGTTTATTGGAAACTTGACTTGGGCACTATCAAACACAATATTTCACATGTAAATGCATGAACACACACACCAAGCACAATGATAAGTTTGTCTTCCAAGATTAGATGTTATGATTAAGCAAACACTTGAATACACAACAACAAGCCTGATGACTAGTCAAGTGGGGTATGGCCAATTAGGTCTCAAGCGAGTTTTCACAAGGTTGACTAGGGATGATCTTGAAAGAAAAATTCTGCCAATAAACCGGGAGAAAGGGGTAACCCACCCTTCACCTTCACTTCCCAAAGGTATAAAGTTCTTTGGGGCTTAGCTCAGAGTGACAAGATTTCAACTTCCAAACAAGCGTGTCTTTCGATTCACACTTTAATTGAGGTCGTCCCTTGGAGGGGTGTGTGCTCCAAGCAGGCCTCCTAAAAAGGGTTTTGACAAAAGCGAACCAAGTGAGGTATTTTGGAAGACACACACTTGATTCACGCTCACAGTGATTAATTTCCCTTAAGAAATTGAAATGTTTAGAAGAAAACAATGAAGCACTCGTTCTTTTTAGATCCCAAATCAAGATGTGATGGAAGACAATGATTAATTTTAGACCCAATTTTTGAAATGTGATTGAAGACAAGATTTTTTTTTGTTTTAAACCAATTGCAATGATGTGATCAAACAAGATTTTATTTTATGTCCCAAATTGAAAGATGTGACAAACAAGATTAAGAGATGAATGATGAAACAAGTGCACCTGGTTATTTTCGCTTTCCAAATTTTTGATGTGAATGATATTGCTGCTACTAGAACTCCTTATGATCACCTACAAGATAAAAAACAATATTATAATGCAGCCAAAGAAAAGAAAAAGAAAAGAAAAAGACAAGTTCATCAGAAAATTTTGATTTCAGATACTTTTGACATAGCCGAATTATATTTTAGTATTTTGACAATTTTTTTGATCTGAAAAATGAAAAATCAAAGAAGTGACCCCTACTAATTTTCTGAGAGCTTTCCAGAAATGTAAAGAAGTAAAAAAAATTCCCTGTTTTGCTCTCAGAATCGCGGATTTATGAAAACCATACAGAAAACAAAGATCAAACTTTTTCGCATTGTATTTGACCTCCAAACTAAATCTGTAAAAAATAGATCCTCATTAGAATTTTATGAGGTTTCCAAAAATATAAAAGTTTCTGAAAAATTCATCGATTTACTTTCAGAAAATCAAATTTATGAAAATAATTAAAATCAAAATAACTTTCACAAAAATGATGATAAACTCTCAATTTTTTTATTGTAGCCTTTTGAGATAATGTACAGGGTTTTGTAAAAATATTGTAAAAAAATTCGTAGCTGTGCAGAAGATATGAAGAATTTTGTAAAACCTACAGTTTTATCCAAAAATTATCAGATCTACAAAACAAAGTCAGTAAAAACCCGCAAAAAAACACCATTAAAAGCCTTGTATGCACTACATAAAACCCTTGTTTGCACTACAAAAAACCCTTGGATTCTTAAAAATGAGAATTTTCGTCAGAAAGTTGAATTCCAGAATGCAAAGTCATGTCAGAAAACCTGCAGATAAATGTTAAAAATGGGGCAAGGCCCCACGGTGGGCGCCAATTTGTATGATAGGTTTAAATAAATCAAAGAGTTTAAATTGCATAAAAAAATTAAATCCTATCAAGCACCATGAAGTACAAACTAGAATGAAAATAAAAAATAGTAAACAAATAACATGCAAACTGATTTTCAAACTAGTGTTGATTGATCTCCATGGCTCTTCTCCACCTGCACAAGGATGCAAGATTTCGAAGGTTGAATGTTGGAAGAATGTTGGTTGCTCAAATTCGGCAGCATAACAATGTGGATGAAAGATGGAAGATTCCAGAATGATTTTGACAGAGTGAGGATACCTAAGAATCAACCTCCTAAATGAATTGTGAGAGGTTGTATTTATAGAATTTTCAAAAAACTTCTGATTGGCTGATATGATCAATGGCTGTGATAATTCATGACAGATCGAACGGTTGAAGAAAAATGAAATTGAAGGAGAAAATAGAAGAAACCTAAAACCAGATTTTTCTATTTTATTATGAAAGAGGAAAAAGAAGAGAAGATAAGAAATCATCTTTCTTTAAAAGAATAAAAGAAAGATTTAAAGCTGATAAATAATTAATTAAAAAAATCAATTATTTATTTGTGGAGGACACTCAACTTTTCTTAATTAAATAAAATATTTAATTAAGCTTTTAAAAGCAGAAGAAAGTTGGTGATAAGAAAAGAGCTTTAATCATGTTTTATTGAAAAAAGCAAAATATCTATTTAATTATGATATGAGAAGATTGCACAATTAGGTTAAAATACCTAATTTTGATTTGGAAAGAAAACATAAGATATTTTTAATTAAATAAGATTTATTTAATTAAATCACTTTTATGAAATTAATTAAATGAAACATTTAATTAATTAGAAGAAGAATTAAAATAGAAGAAAGGAAATATTTAAACTTAATTAAATCAAAGATTTAATTTAAATTCAAACAATGATAATTAATTTAAATAAATAGAATGTATTTATTTAATTAATTAAGTGGACGTATGAAAATAATTAAATAAAATAAATTTATTTAATTATGGAAGAAGAATAAGATGAATGAACAATATAATTAAATTAATTAATTTTAATCATATGTAGAGGACCTCTAGAAGAAATAATTAAATAATAAATATTTAATTAATTGCCAGGATTATAGACATGACCATTTTTATGCATATACATCAACAAATAACACATCCCAAGTTCTAGTTGAGGATATTGAGTATAAAGATATCCAACATTATCCAAGAAAAGGACTATGTTTACATGAATAGGGTATCTTGGAATCAGAGAAGAAAACTCCTAAAGAATGGGAACCAGTGACAATACCATGTGTCCACGACAAGTCATATTCAATAGCCATTTATCAAAGGATACATTACTAGAGAAAATGATTAGGTCTTGTTAAACATGACATCTTGAAACCGACAAAATCAAAGCATGTTAGTAATACCTCCACAACACCAAGGGAAACTTCATCTTATGCAAACATCAACATAGGGGGTATGAAGAGTTCTTATGATAAAAATGTTGCCAATGCTACAACTAGACATATCATGAATTAGCAGCCATGCATCATTCCATTTACAAATTGGGACCAACACAAAAATAAATATTGTAATCAAAGAAAGGAGAAGATTGTTGATGCAAAAGAAGATATAAAGAAAAATGGACAAAGAAAATACAAATGTATACCAAAGAATACAAAATAATATCATCCCTATCAAACTCCATTCATCAAAGAAACTATGGGGAAAAAATAAAAATGGAAATATATCCATCAAAGGGGTCTATAAATACAAAAGAAAGATTCTCAAGGGATGTACAAAGTATATTAAGCAGTTGGTCCTAATTCCACTAAAAAATTCATCTCCACTTATCATTTCTCATCTTCCCAAGTATGGAGAGTCAAAGGTTCCAAACTATCGCCCAATCCATCTCATATCCCTTCACACACTTTCCCATCATTTATGATATCCAATTCTCACATTGATCGTGTGTTGGTAGTAACTCTTCATCATAAGGATTCTGGCAGAACTTTATCGTAATATGTGCACCTAGACAAGATTAATTCCACTATTGATAAGGTAGATAAGGATTTTCATGAGTTGCATTCAAGCATCCATATCTCAGCAAAGCAACTTCTTCAAGAAAGATACCATTGGAACATTATGACAATGGCCTCTACATTAGTACCACTAGGTGGTTAAACATGAGTGTAAAACTTTCAAAAAATGAAAAAAATGAAAAAACCACTTTGGTGGTGCTTTGGGAAAATACTATGATTAAAACCTGGAAAACATGAATCATGAGTAGAATCAAGCATCTATATGATCCTTTTCAAATGGAAGTATCTCATCCCCTTCATGATAAACCCAACACTCCCTCCATCCATCCAATTCATCTTTATCTAGATCTTCCAATATATCTTGATCTTGATAAAGGTTTGGCGTATACTTCAACTCTACTCAAGGAAAAGTATTGAAATGATATTTTTTATCCCATTTTATCCCAGGAAGTCCCATAGCCTATATCTAGAGATGTTTTAATGATCTTATGGAATGAAAAATCTTGTCATATACTCTTCCCATGATTATTAATTCACTATGTTGGTTTGTTCATTGAAATATTAAACATTGCTAGATATTGGGGGTAGGTTCTTACACTTTTTATTTTGAATAATTCTTGATCCATGTCTTATATCTCATGACATGACATCAACATCGTGATCAAGGTATCCTTCACCTCCATCATATTTATCCTATTTATTCCTTCATCCATGCACGTTCATATCATAGTTGGGTATTGAGTATCATGTTTCCCTTTAGTACTACTTGGAACACTCCTACATTAGGGGCATCTTCCAATAATAGAATAGGATTAGGGTCTTTTATATTCTCATAAGGTTATTCTAAAAAATACAAAAACATTCAAAACATCATCAAAATCCAAAAAAAATCCAAAAACCATTCAAAACATTTGTAAATTCAAAAATCCAAAAAAAATCCATATCAACTTCAAAAAATACAAAAAAAATCCAAAATCTTGTAAAGTTCAAAATCCCAAAAACATCCAAATCAAATCAAAATCCCTAAATAGGTCTAAAATATAAAAAAATCCAAAAAAACTTATCAAACTACACTGTGTTTGCACTTACATAGGAAAGGCCATCATTGATGAGCCCCCAATGCATTAGGCCAGTCTTTAGGAGTGTCATAATAAATTGACAATCCATCAATGTTCATATGTCATCAATAAACGGTCATCTGTCAGGAGTCGGTTGAACTACATTGTCTCTGTGCTTATGTAGGTCATGTTCCTGGTCAAACCTTGGAAAACACAAAAATAGTCAAAAACTTTGAAAACCTTAAGTGGTTGCAAAATCCTGAAAAAACTCAAAATAGCCTCATAAAATTTGCAAACTCAAAACATTCAAATAATCATAAACCAAAAACAACCTCAAAAAACATTTCAAAACATTGAAAATAGTGAAATATTTCAAAAAGCTCAAAATCACCCGTCTCATCTTTCTTTCACCCGTTATAGACTTTCATTCATAGTAAATTGATTTTCATATTCAACCTTTGGTAGAACAAACATAAACAAGTATAAAAAATCAACAAAATTAAACTTCAAATGCAAAAATCAGAATTGAAACAAAACACAAGCTTTAAAGTTAAAATTCAAAATCTTGATCATTATCAAACATGTTAATCAAACTCTTATCAATGGCCTAATCAATTCAACCCATCATCATCCAATGCATGTCATAAGATACATCATTCTAACAATGGGCATCATTTCAAATATCATTTTGGATAGTTATCCTCAAAACAAATCTCTTTGGCAATCAATATGAATAACATTGGTTGTTTGTTCATTTTGATATGTTCCTTTTTTATTTATCATATTGGTCAATTTTGATGATCTGTCAATGATGTCTAACAAAAATTATTTATATAGATAGGAATGGCGCATTAATCATTTCTTTCATTTGTTGTGCTTGTTGGATGTTCTTGTAATACGACCTTGGTGAATACTTTCCTTGCGTGTGTAGGGTAGTCTTAGGTAAAATAAGGGATATGATATATTAGGTTATTCATACCTTTTGTGTTAGTATCCTTACTTCAATGGCTTATTCTTTCACACAATCAAACAAGGTTTCTGTGTGTCCGGTATGAACAAGGATACTCCTATCTATTTGTAGAGTCAAAGTCCATCACATTAGATACAGCACCATTCTGGTTTTCAATGCCTTGATGCATCATGTCTATTTTATATATAAATAATAAGGAATAATATGATGAATCTCTCTTAATCCAAGAAGCAATTAATATCATCTACTCTATCTCATCACATATCTAATAAATTCTCAAATAATCATAGGCTTGTTGGATTTCTGAATCAATCTCAAATGTAATGGTTAATCAACATTCATCTTATTCTTCTATCTTTTGTTCATACTAACATTTCCAACCTGATATCATGATAGTCAACCAAAATTATATAAATGCATTCATCCTACATCCAAAAACCATCAAGATACATGCATCCTACATAATCATCGCATGTCACATAAAAATATAAAAGAAATGCTTCTCATAGAATATACATCTTGCATCATCATTACATATCAAATGAGAAAAGATACCTCAAAATAAACCATCCATTGCATTCACATACATTCATATTGTTTCATATTATTAAAGCATGCATGCATTATCATGAGAAAAATCACAAATCATATACATTACATCTAATGCATAATAAAGAAATAGTTATCATGGAAGTATCTCATAAACATTTACTTCCATATCATAAGCATATGCATCCATACATACATACATCAGCATAAACATGAAATAAAGGGCACATCATCAGTATAACTACCACATCCACTCATCTCATATATATATCAAAATAATGACTTTCATGATACATCTCCAATGTAATGTGTGATATACATCAAAATATATACACGAGGTCACTAAAACTAGTCAATGAATGAACATACATCAATAATTAGGCTATACATAAAAAAATGTGTCTATATACATAGACCTATACCCTGCTATATCAATCCTCCTATAGAGAAAGTTGTTGATTCCCTCCATTTGAAGGACCCCCTATTGATGGCCCACCTACTAAACTACTTGGTGCAACCCCACTCCTATGGGAAAAATATAGCTACCGCTAGTGCCAAGGAACATCTTGGTGGTATAGTGTCCTATAATAAGAAGCCTCTGCCATGGATCATCTGTAAAGTGTACTAGACATTTGTCCCTTCCCCTAAGCCTATGCCTATAGTTATGCAGTAGCCTCAAGTTTTTACCTTCCATGCTATCTCATTTGCAAGCTAGAGCACTCACTATTGGCTCTACTGGTGCTCATGACTGTGCTCCTATCTATATGTATCTCGATCAGTCCTTGTGGTATCTCTCTCTTGTCTAGTTATATATCTCTCTTGTATGGCCTAATATCTCTTAGCCATCAATGCATGTATCCACAGATCTCTTGGATCTAGACCTTAATATTGTGGTGGTGGCAGTGGTGGTGATGGAGGTGGTCCTAATGGTTGTACTCCTAGGTGTTGCAAAATTATAGGAATCTGCCCATCATGCTTGTTGTGCACTTTTTCACACACGCCCCACCATATGTAGGGACCCTCTTTTGCTTGATTTGTTTTTTATTTTTTCTTTAGGTTTGACCTTTTCCCCTTAATTGATAGGTTCCTCTGAATTTTGGGTTCACTTCACCTAATTGAATCAACACTTTATTTGCACTTTAGGTGTATTTTTTTGCAACATTCCATCCTTGGGTGATGCCTTGAATTTGGGTAATTCATGAAAATTTTATTAAGCTATCAAGTTGTGCAAGTTTGGGGAGTTTTGCAAAATTCTACCCTTGCTGGATTTTCCCAAAGGAATGAATGTTCATGGAAATTCATCCCAAGTGGATTTTCCTAAGGGACTAGACTTCATTGAATCTGTTGCCTCGCGGATTCCCCGAGTGTTTGAACTTTCTCTAAAATCCTTGATGCCCAGATTTTCCCGAATCCGTCATGGTCTCGAATTCCCAAAGTTTGGCAAGTGGTCTTGTCAGTGCATTTATCATTTTGTTAGTCATCGTACTTGCTCTTTATTGCTATTCTTGGGGGTCAATTTATACTCTTTTTTTGTCATTTGATATTCATTTTGAGCTATGCATTTGAAGAGAGCTTTGGAGGTGTTCTTGCATTTGTTGAGGGTACAAATTTGGAGTTGATATTACACCTGTTGGATCATCGGCTAGGGTTTCCAAGTGAAATTTTCACAATTATTTCCCATTTACAAGCTCAAAGGTAGGGCTTTCACAATTTCTTATGGTTTCAATGAAATTTCTTGATTCCTCTTTGATTATTTAATGGTATTTTTTTTGGCATTGCTTTCATTTGATATCACCATTTGATTTCAAGTTTTCTTCATCATTTGCATTTGACGCTATCAATAACATATTTCTTTTGGTTGACCAAAGTTTGAATTTTCTCTTGAAAGCTTATTGCTTTAATCTTAATTCTTTTAAACTTAGGTGAATTAGGGCATCATTCCTAAACTAGGGTTCTTTGAGTTCTGTGTTAGGGTTAGAAGGAAAATATCTAACAATTAAATGTTGATTTGATCAATAAAACATAGGAATAAAACACACAGAAAAATTAACACAAAATTTAACATGGTTCACCCAATCTGGGCTACATCCAAAAAACTATAGCCATCTAATGATTTTATTATCCAGTGCAAACTTATTACAATCTCATGAATAATCACCTTTTTCATCATACTGTAACTCTCATCCCAACCCCTTATAACAAGCTTAGAAACTTTGAGATTAGGGTTCTACAAAGTCATGTTTTTTTCGGTGATTTTTCCATTTTCGGTGATGACGCAAAAAATAGGAAAAAAAAAATTCTTGAGGGTTATCACCCTCAAACCCCTACCCAGGGTCCAACTTGACCCCAAACCCCGATGAGGATACATGAAGAGTGTTTAGTATAGCATGATCAATCACCACATACCAACATTTTGTGGTCGAGATTGGATTAGGGCACCTGAGTTTTTGATGAAGTTAGGGTTCTAGATTCAAACTGTGTTATCACCCATGAGATGTGCATCCATGACTAAGAGCTAGATTTATTGATGCCCTAGATATGTGAATTGAAATAATGAAACCTAGTCACCCTCAAACCCTGGTTTTTATTTGGAAAGGTTGATTTTGATTGGATCATTTATGGTAAATTGAGTGCATTGAATTATTTTGTATTTTAATGATAATGCTTGCATTCAAATCCTATCCCATATTAGGAGAAAGAGATTTCAAATTTAAGAAAAATTGTGAATGGAGAAAATGTCACCAAGTTCATGATTTTAAGGAACAAGTGATAAGAAGAAACTTCGTGAAAATCTTCCATTGATGGAAAATCCCAACAATCATTTCCTTTGCTAGATTCCATCCTCCACGGATTTCCCTAAGCCTTGTGTCCTTTGCAAAATCCATCCGGGTGTGGATTCCCTAAGAGTTGATTCCTTCGTGAAAATCCCTCAGCCTTGGATTTCCCTGAATCCTTCATGATTGAAAATCCCCAAGATTGTAAATGCATTTGGTATTTGTGGGTTGGGTTTCAAGAATGTTTTATAATGAACCTTTATGGATTTGGAAATGTTAGATGACAAAGTTTTGCTCAAGTTATTGGTGTTCACTAAAATCCACTTGTGAGAGATTTCTTTGAGCCTCTAAACCTTCGTGAAATCCACTCAAGGGAAGATTCCCTAAAAATGTATTCATCGATAAAATCTGTGAGAGGTGGGTAAACATGAGGATATCCTAAGATGCATTTTCAAAGGTTTTAACTTAGTTTCTTAGGATCATGGTGAGGATTAAGAGATGATTTTATGTTGCATATGCATTTTAATGATTCATTCAAATGATGTAATTGGATTATAATGGTTAGTTCTCTTTAACAATGTGGTAATTATAGTCCTTTCTTAATAGATGTAGGGTGAATCTAGTAAGGGTGTAGAATCTAAAGCAAAATCAATTGAGCCAGTTAAAGAAGGAACCTTGACCATAGCATAAAAGATGAAGTACAATTTCAAGGAAATTAAGCTAGAGTCAAAGATTCATTTAACATGGGGAAAGGTAGGTGAAACCAACATGGGTCATGTGGACTATGATGACTTTAAGTAGAGAATGTTTAGTGATGCACAAAATCCTTTGGCCAATGTTATAATTCATACAGGGTTAGCTCAAGCTACTAGATTTCCACCTTCTATTGAATTCCTGGAGCTTGTTATGGAATGTTCCAAACACTATGATTTAAATAAGAGGGTTATTTTGGGCCCTTAAGGAAGTAATTTAGAAAAATTGACTGAGGAATTCATTGTTGTAACATTCAATATTGGTTCCCATCAGAAGTTGGTGAAGATAAATATAAAGGAAGTTGAGGAGTTTTATCAGAAAGATCCTTCAAAAGCTTTGGAGATCATGAATGGTGCTTGGATTGAGAAACCAAAATCACATTACTCCAAGCTGCCCAAGTAGTTGTATAAATCCAATTTCAAGCAAGAGTATAATGACATGATTACTCTTTTGGGAAGAGTCATGGGATTGGATGAGTCCTTCATGCTCAAAGAATGGATGTTTTATGTCATCTCACAAATTGTAAAGGGAGTGCATTATCATTGGGCATGCATTATAAGTAACAATATGGATATGTAACTGAGAAGTGTGCAAGACACAAGGAAATCCACAATGAATTCATATCTAGTGTACTTGCTTGTTACAAAGAATAAATACAAAGGCCTGGCTGCAAGGGAGTCATAGGGAAGGAAAAAATCTATGATGTGTACCCTCAATTGCAATTTAATAAGTTTCCAATTATAGGAGGGTCAATGATTCTTTTCTAACGTTCATTACCAGAATGCTACAAAAAGCTTTTGATGTTAAAATCTCACTTGATGCTATGGATTTAATCAAGTATGATTATTGGTTTATCCAATTTCCAAATTTCTCATACATAAGAGTACATGGATCCCCACCAATGCCTTTCATACTTCCAAGGTACCCTACCAATAAACTTATATTGCTGGAAGTAACCAAGAAAGTGGTTGCATTTAATATTGTATTGAAAAACATGCACAAAATAGGTTCTACAGGTGAGTTTCCTTCGAGGATTGGAGGTATGGAGGCTTTTCCTTCTAGTCAAAGTTCCCACCATTTAGAGAAAGAGATGGTCAATTTTCATTTGTACTCACATATAGATAGAGGGAACTTTGATACCTATGGTGTTGCATAGAAGATGGCTAGTAGAGAGTTCAAGAATAAGAATCATATTGAAGATTATTGAGCTAACTATCACGATGAATTTGAATTGATCAGAAGAAAATGCTCAGTATTGTCATTGAGGATGATCAAACTTCACAAGACAACCAAGATTCCAGACCAGATGGATGATGAACATGATCTTATCTAGCATCATGATTATGAGCAATATAAGGATAAGCTACTCCCTGCTATGAATTGGTCAGAAGAGGAGGTATTTGATTTAAATTTACTTATTGCTCCTATGTTGAAGTACTTTAAGCTCTAGGTGAAGCACAATATTTTGGAATTAAAGGAAAATGGCACAAAATTCACCTATGACTTGATGGGAGATCTTGAATCTCATTCAGAAGAAGAAAGAAAAACTACTAAGGATGATACTATTGAGCCTCACAAAGAGGAGGACACAAAAGAAACTCAATTTATAATCAAGAGAAGGAATAAGAGCCAAGCAAAAGTTAAAGAATCTAAGAGGAAATCTATTGCCAAGGTGAGGAAACCTTCAAAAGAGAATAATGAAGGAATTGAAGAAGAAAAACCTTCCAAGAAGACAATTCTTGTCATAGAAGGCCAAAAAATGGCTAAATCAAAGTCTAAGAGGGCAGGTGAGAGGACATAGACAGTGGTTTGAATATAGTTTGGGAGCTGAGGTGCATGTTGAGAAGAGTATAAATACAGAAAACTCTGCATGAAGTTTTGGGTGAAATGGTGGTGAGCATGAGAGGACCAGTAGGAACCTGGGCCACAGGTGGGAGCTGATGGGAAATAACAACAACCCTGTTCTCCTGTAAATAATGACCATTGGGTGGAATGTTTGTGAAGGAGGTTCTCCCAGGAATGAGAGACAACACACCCAGTGAGAATGGGAGGAGTATTTGGATCAGCATTTGAGAGGGCTTGGGAGTAAGAATAATAGGGAATGACAGAAATTTATACATGAGAATAATGCAGGAAAAGGAATGAAAAGGAATGGGATATTGGGAAATGCAGAGACAGAGCCGGATGTCCGGGATGGGAGGCCGAAGCGGATGGCTGTTTCGGGAGGTGAATCAGTGGTAGATTGAGAACTAAAGCGATGGTGAAGATTACGTTGGGACTTAGTTGCTGGACTTGGTGGGAGTTGGCAAGAGGAAGAGGCTGGTGGCATGATTTAAATAATGGGTTGTGCTCACTCGCTGGTAGTGACAATGAGGTCAAGCCTTCATACTATAAAGTACAAACTATTAATCTTGGCTCCACTACAAAAGAGAAAGAAAAGCAAGATCTCCAAGAATCAGTACAAACAACATTGAAGAGATTAGACAACGAAACATAGGATAAGGAGGAGCAAAAAAGACAATTAAGGGATATGCAAAGATATGTTCAACATTTGATTAAACTTTTTCAAACTCAGTCTAGTGAAGGAGCTCATTTTTTGAAGGATTTCTATCAAAGGAGGTAGTTTATGAGATTGAAAGGATGAGGGTATCATCACAGGTCACCTAGGAATGGCTTCATAGTGTGAGCAAAAGAGGGGATGCAATGATTGAAAATATATTATACACTTATGAGAAGGTTGCATCATCTCTGGAGGACACATCTCAATTTGCAGCAGATTTCCAAAAGGTGGATGATGCCACCATTATTGAGTTGAAAAAAATTATAGACTCCCAAGGAAGAATTGATCCAAAAGAATATCTTTAAATCAGATGATATAGGGAAGTCAATGGAATGGATGGAAGTATGGAATTACAGAAAGGAGCTTATGATGAAAGCACTAAAGAAGATCTCAAAGATCCGGGACAAAGTAAAGGAAATATTTGATAGTTGTTTTGCATTTTTGGAGATTGTCATTAGAAGAATAAAGTTTGGATAGAATAATTTAAATGTTAATCAATTGAAAAAATGGTGGTATGAAGTATATTCTCCAACTGAGAATGGGTCAAGATCAACTTTAGGATGAAGTTATCTACATCTGTAACCTAGATAAATATCAAGGGTTACAAATAGAATGGGAGAAGGCTTTGACTAAATATGAAGAAGAACTAAAAGCAATTAAGTTGAGAATAAAATTCATCCCAATTCCAGATCCAACCGAACTTGATGATGTGCTTTCAAAAGTGAAGGAACTTTCTAGAAATGAAGAGGATAAGGACAAGGAGAATGACCTAGTCTATCTTCCTTGAAGAATGTGCTTTCTACATCAAGCTTGTCAAAGATACAAGTTAACCATGCTTAGATTTTTGTGCCAAGATTTTATTGAATTGTAAATTTTCCTTTTGAGGTCAACTTATTTATTATTTTATTAAGATTAAATTAGGGAATTTTAAAAGTGCCAAGGCCGACCTATCTAGTTGACCTAATTAAAAACCTAATTTAATATTTCTCCTAGGCTGACATGTCTTGGGAATTCTATAAATTGAGGCCTCCTCTTCATTTGTGAGGCTAATAGTTGATAGTTTCTAGAATTTGATGTTGTTGTACTTGAGAAACTTGTATTGTTGCAAGATATTGGTGAAGTGAATACAAGTGAAGATATTGTCTTTTGGTGTTCTCCTTTGTCTTATTTCATCTATGCATGGTTCATGTGTTTGTCATCTATTTTAAGTTATTAAATAAGTGTTTCATGGTTAATCTTAGAACTAGTTGCAGTTCATTTGTGTTTATGATAAAGTGTTTAAGGTGTTGAGGAATCTTCAGTCCATACTTTTGGTGATCTACTGGTTGTGGATTGTTGTGTAAAGTTAGCCTAGGCCTACTCTATTTTTCACTCAAGTTCAATTGTGAGTGTTTGAATGTATGTTTGAATATTTACAATATGAAAATATTTGATTCTGGTGGAAATTGCACTATCTTTATAATACTATAGATTTAATCTTGGTTAAGCAATGATTGGTTTTAGAAGATTGGTCCATCTTGAATGTTATGTTATTTGGACAATTGATCTTAGGTTTTAGATTAGATATCTCTCTTAAACCCTACACATTTTTCCATTTATTTGAGATTATTGTTAGAGAAAGATTCACAAAGAATCACCATTATTGTTACATTTGATGAATTTAAAGCTTCCAAAAATTGTTTTGTAAGGCCCCTTGTGATTACCAGCATTTTCACATTTTCACTGAGTTGTTGTTGCATTGTTAAGACTTGACATTAGAGACCTTGGGGTCATTTCTTGAGGCTCACCAATAGAAATTCATCTTTCAAGAGAGATAGGATACTTGTATTCTATCTAAGTTGTTGCAGTGCTAAAAAAACCATCAACAAATTGGCGATAGAAAGAGGGTTGATTCAACAAAGTTGGAGCATTTTCTATCATCCATATCTCCCCAAATATTTTGAAGGAAGACTAGATCTACAACAGAAGGATATTTTCAAGAGTTAGGAGCCCCTACTAGTCAATAAGGACTAAGAAAGGGAGGCATCATCATCATCTTCACCCATTTGGCCATCATCCTCTTCATCTATCTCTTCATCATCTCATTCTAAGCCCACTCCCATTGAACATAATCTTATTCCCATCCAACAACCCCAAGTAGCCCCTAATCAGCCGCTACCACCTCCACCACCACCAATGGATTTTTTTTCTAATAACCCCTCACCCCTATTCTTCAACAACTATAATGCTATGCCCAAAAATATTGAGCACTTTTTCTCTAAGTTCCATGTTAATGACCCCAATAGAACTACTGAAGAGCATATCAAGATCTTTCAAATTGCTCTCTAGGATAGATTGATCAATCATGAAGATGTGGCTTGCAAGCTATTTCCTTATTAATTGGGTGAGGGAATTATATTGGTAAAATCACCTACTTGTTGGTCAATTACCAGTTGTAATCAAATAAAAAAAAATTCCTACAAAAGTTTAAAATACCTATCAGTCATAATGACTTGTATTTGTAGTTTATGTCAGTCAAGAGAGAGCCTAATGAGCCAATAAGTTCATTTAACAATAGGTTCCACCATGCCTACACCTAGTTATAGCCATCGTATGTTGTGGATGATGCTTTAGCTAAGGGAGTTTATTATGAGGCCTTAGGTAGCCTTACTTCTACATTTATTAAAATAATGCATCAACCCCTTGCTACATTGATCGATGCATATGCAAAAGCAGTTAAGGAAAGCACATATTTAAGGTAGCATATAGCAGGACCCTTTCCTTCATTAGGACTAGTTTCTCATCCGCGACAGGTCTAAGGGTTGAACCAAGCTTTGGCTAACTAGATTCCTATGATGAATCCAGTCCCTCAAATTTATTTGCTTCAACACCTAGGTCCTCCAATAAATCAAGCCCAACCACTTCCTCCCTATTTGTAGAATTTTGGGTAGACAACATTTCCCCAACAACAATCCAACATTCCAATTTATTTACAACACTCTGAGGTGTTAAATCAATCACAGAACTTGGGCTCAACCTGTGCTTATTTTTGAAACTCTACAATTTCTACACTAGCACAAGGAAATGCAGATAAGGAGAGGCTAGATGAATTGATAGAGCAAGTAAAGAAGTTATCTACGGAGGTCACCTATCTAAGAAATCAAAATAGTCAATTGCAATCTACACAAAGAGGTATACAATCCAACTACAACTGAGATGGTAGAGATTTTGCACAAGGATAGGAACAAAAGTTTGAAAGAGGACAAGGTCAAGGACAAGGTTTTAATAGAGATCAATCATCATAATATAATTTTGATAGAAGGCTACCCCCAAGATAGAATAGGACCTGGAATACTAGGCCTAATAGTGGAGTCCCTACACCATTAGACCCCCCTAGTAATCAAGAGAAGATCACAAGTACAGTCTTCTTGGCTGACCTTCCATTAGCTAGATATTATAGGATACATAAGATGACACAACATTCTGAACTTGGTTTTCCTGAATTCTAGATTGTGGCTGCTATATTTCAAATGGAGGTCCAACAAGTTGTTGGTAATGGTGCAAATGGGTAGGATATTGTTCCTTCTGATCCATATGATTCACCTGTGTTGTTATTGAATCATGCTCCTTTCCTGTGAGGTGAAGAAAATGGACCTGAAGAAGAGTCATTGGAGAAAAGTACCAAGTTAGAACATGTATGTAATGAAGAATCAATATCTCAATTATTTAAAAATAGTGACACTATTGATAATGGTCTTTTAGA
The DNA here is from genome assembly GCA_007258455.2 of Sequoia sempervirens. Taxonomy (NCBI): domain Eukaryota; kingdom Viridiplantae; phylum Streptophyta; class Pinopsida; order Cupressales; family Cupressaceae; genus Sequoia; species Sequoia sempervirens. The sequence goes on from VDFB02172057.1 coordinate 40,139, forward strand.
TGAAGAGGAGCATAGGGTAGATGAATTTTAGATGTTTCATCAATGAACGAGGCCATATGATTTGAGGAATAGGAAGGCTGGGGGCATTTTACTACATCTACTCCTCCAAACAATTTCAACACAACTTGTGATCCTAATGCAAGTAATAACCCTTCCTATCCCCATGTGCCAAAGCAATACTTTTCTAAAGGAGGATCCTTTGATTTCTCCAAGGGAGACCATGTTGATTCTGCTAAGGACAAGTAAGGGGAGCAACCTAGGAGCACTTAGACCGATATGACTGTGACTCAAATGGGTGAATTTGTGGCTAAGGAACTGAGGAAGGTAAAGGTAAGTCTTTCATCATTTGAGTTGCTAAGAGTTACAACCATTAGGAGTGTTATATTTGGTTCTTTAAATGAGAATGTACCCTCAAAGTCTTCACAAGATGCTACTATGAGGAAAGTTGGTTCTACTGAACTAGTAATCAAGGAAGTGACTAGAAAGACATAGAGTTCACAGCTAGCCAAGGATCAGGATAATTAGCCTACTAAAGATAAAACTCAAGTGCAGACAAAGGATAGGAGAAAAGACAAGGATAAGACTCAAGTGAACCAAGTCAATTCTCTAGTAAGTCTTTTCCAAGCCAAACAAGATACTCTTTTTTTTTTTATCTCCATTCTCATATTCGGTAAAAATCTAAACAATTTCTTATTGGATTCTGGAGCATCCAAAAATGTCATGCCATTCTTATTTTGTAAGGAATTGGGCATCACCCCTGCTCCTTCCTAATGAAAGGTGACTCAACTAGACAAGACTGAAGTAAGTGTAGTAGGGGAGTTGAATATGATTCAAATACAGGTTGCATCAAACCCATGTGTGCAACAAGTCATCAATATCCAGGTGGTTGATATACCATATGCTTATGGGATTATTCTAGGAAGGGACTTCATGAGAGTACTTAATGGGTATACCTCCACATATCATTCTCATATGTGGTTGTCATGGAAGGGAGTTCCCAATCAAATCAGGATTGAATAAGAACCAAGATCAAAATATATGATCACTGAGTATCAAAATACATCAAATGAAGTGTTGGTTTTTGAGGCAAGTTTAGGAAATTATATCCTAGATGCAGCCATTGAAGAAACAAAAATAGACAAGGTCTTAATAACACATGATATGCCTAATGATTTGATTCAATGTTCCAGCAATACAGAGGTGATTGTTGAGTCAGATGAAGATACCGAGCAAGGTGATGGCAATCTAGGTTTACTTGAAAATTTTCAAGAATTCATTTAGAAGTGTATTAAGGATCAATTAATTTGGGAAGGAAAATGAATTTTGAGGAGTTATTACTACCTAACTGGTGTAGAGTTCACAATGCATCATATCTTGAACTCAAATTTTGTCTCTATTAGACTGCTATGGAGCAAATAAAAAGTTGTATTAATCCTCCTCCAGTAGTTAGAATCAATGTTCAGGAAATCCAAAAAGAGCAGAAAGGTAAACTTATGGTTGTACAAGAAGATCCCTCATCAAGTAAGAGTAAAAGTACAAGGACTCCAAAGGTATATCTTCCACTAAATTTTGGACTTTACGGTTTGATGGCTCTAAGTCTAAGCAAGGATTTGGGGAAATTTTTGAGTTGATAAGCCCAATAGGTAAAAAATTCTTCACTACACATAGATTACAATTTCAATGCACCAAAAATGTTGTTGAATATGAGACATTGATACATGGATTACTCATGGCTTTAATAAAGAAGGTCAAATATTTGCAAGTTTTTAGAGATTTTGAATTAGTGGTTAAGCAAGTTAGGAAACAATACTAATGTCTTGATAGGAGGATGACCAATTACATGCATAGGGTATGTGACTTGATAGAGGGATTCAATGCATTTAACATTCAACTAATTCCTAGAAGCAAGAATTACACTGCTAATGCTCTAACACAGGAATCCAACACTGTGGAACCATTATCCTTGTTAGGATTGAAAAGATTCATGTTTGAACTTAGTCTAGTTCCTTTTGTACTAGATAATGTGACAAAATTTCAGGTATTCAAAGATGAAAAGCATATTTTGGACTTTATTACTAGTTCTAATGTGTTTACTTCTTAGATAATCAATGAAACAGAACCTCATGAGGTAGAATTAGACATGGAAGGAGTAATCAATCTTAAGATGAATACAATTCCAAGAGGGATGGTATAGCTAGAAAGGATCTTTGACTTGGATAGAATCAAAGATCAAGATCAATAGACAAATAAGGACTCAAAAGTTAGTTAATGTGAGGCATATAATATGGGCACTCCAAAGGATGTAAAGAATGTGTTCATAGGAAAGGTATGCACCCCCAAAAGAAAGAAAAGGATTAATAGATGCATTACATGCATATCAATATATTATAGCCTAGAGCTATGAAGACTTAAAAACTTATGACACATCAATAATTACACACACTATTCCTTTGAAGCTTGATACAAGGATGTTCTAGAAAAGACAAAGTCCCATCAATGCTTTTTTGGAGCCCATAATTTAGAAAGAAGTACAAAAGCTATTATCTACTCATATCATTTTTTCAGTTAGACATTCAACATGGGTAGCTAATCTAGTTCCAGTCTGTAAGAATAATGGTGAAATAAGGTTGTGTGTGGATTTCAAAAACTTTAATCATGCTTCAAAAAAGGAAAACTATCCAGTACCTTCCTTGGACAAATTTTTACATATTGTGAATGGGTCACAAATGATGTCTTTTCTGGATGGTTACTCAGGCTACAACCAAGTTATGGTGCAATATGAGGATAGGCATAAGACTGCCTTCACAACTAAATGGGGCACATTTGCTTATAGAAGAATGGCTTTTGGACTAATCAATGAAAGATCCACTTTCCAAAGAGCTATGGAAATTTCCTTCAAGAATATAATTGGTAAGTGCATTATTATCTATATGGATGGATTGACTATTTTCTCTAAGAATAGGGGACATCACATTTTAGATCTGTGCAAGGTATTCCAAAGATGTAGGGAATTTGGTATCTCCCTAAATCCCAAAAAGTGTATATTCAAGGTAACAAAAGGAAAGCTCTTGGGTCATATAATCTTTGAAAATGGTACTTCTATTTATCCTAAGTGAATCCATGAAATATCGAAGATATAGCCCCCTACTAGAAAGAAGGAGATGAAATATTTCTTTGGGAAGATCAATTTTTTCCAAAACTTCATCACTAATTTTGCAAAAAATAGTTAAGCCACTGAATGCAATTCTAAAGCAAGACGTGAAGTTAGAGTGGACTATTGAAGCAAAGTAGGAATTTGATGAGATCAAGAGGGCCATAGTTGTTGCTTCGATGTTGGTAAGTCCTAACTATACAAAGACCATTTATATATATTCATTTGCATTAGATCATTCATGTGCCAACATGTTGACACAAAAGTCAGATGAAGAGAATGATCATTTGATAGCATTCATGAGTGTTCCTCTTAAACATGTTGAATTGAAATACCCACATGCTGAAAAACAAGCTTATGCACTGGTTAGAGTTAAAAAATTCAGGCATTACATTTT
>VDFB02172058.1:0-21498 GCA_007258455.2 Sequoia sempervirens
ACAATCTTGAGCAATTATGATCTTAGCAACTGAAGGGATCCTCTAAGGGTTTAGCACCTAGCCTTTCAATACAACAATCTTCACTTCTTCTCAGTGAGTTACAAAACTCCCTCTTGATCCCTGCTTCAGAGATTGCAAAGAAGACTTCTGGAAGTGAACTCCCTCTGGCCACCAGCTCAGTCCCATGGCTGCTTGATCATTTCTTTGGTCGACATGACTTTCTCACGAGATGCCTCAAGCTTTTCATCACTAAGCAATCTCTCATCACCTTCTTGCTCCTAGAACATTGAACTGCAAGCATTTTAGAGAGAGATTACTAACAGTTTATAATTACCCAAAGAAATAACAAGACTGGAATCATACAAAGTTTACAATCACAGGTTATAATATGAATGCATAAGAATTTATGCACAATGTTAGAACATGAATAAATAAATCAACCTGAAAGAGAAATATATCAAAAGATCAAACTAAAGGGATAAAGAAACTTATCTTTATATAATTTTGATATAACTCTTTCTTTCATCTTTTACTCCTCTCGAGAGTGCCAAACTCATCACACCAAAAACAATCTGCACAACTATAGATTTCTTGAATGCATTATGCGGTTAGCATGTAGAACCAACTCTCTCCAAGAGTTCAAGGTTCTATCACAGAGCATGCATTGGAGAATGATATCGATGTGATCAACCTATCACAACGAAAATACAATTCTCTTCCTTTTTACTCAAGGATCTACATGATTAGCATGAATCAACTCACAATAGATAATTTGAAATCTTCAAAGGATCTTTATGCTAGAGATCACAACTCAAGAGAAATCACTAACTCTCTTTCCTAAGATCCAACTAAATGAAGTAACTGAAATTCAAACTAGAAAGGTGATTTCAACAAAACACAGAATACTTATCTTCTTTAATATTCTGATGAATGCAATTATTGAACACAGTATGCTGTTCTTATACTCAGATCAATCCACAGCCTTCATGACTCGAACACAGACTCATGGCAAGTTTAAATTTGAACAAGGCCTATGACTGCTCAAATTTACAATGCACTCCGTTTCCAACTGCAATCCACTAGGTTATGCAACATGCTTACTAGCAATACCCAAAGTGTTAGAGATAGATAGGATCATCACTCGAAAGACTTTATCAGATCTGCACAGCTTAGCAGACTGAGATTCACATAAAAGAATATAAACAACAAAAAAAGGAACCAAATACTTATCTCTATTTGATTGCAGCCATTTGATTTCAAACATCAACCCTTGGCAGCACGATCTGACATAGTTGAGCTCTTGACTGCAAGGTTGTGAAGACCATTGAAGTCCATTCTAGATAATGACATCATAGAATTCTCTCAGAATACATGACTACTTCAGAACCTTCCATAATCATGTGCTTTTAGATCTCTTCAACAGATCCCGGAAGGTGAGATCGCCGCATCATATAACTCTCTTGGAATCGTCTGATCTCAGATTGCTAACAATACGACTCAAGTAAACTCATGAAGAGAGCCAAGTTTGATGCACTCCTTTCGTAGATGACAAAACTGGACTTTTTTGAAATGGAAGGACCAAAGAATGCACCCCGCACAGAAGTACTCTACTGGCTCAAGTAGAATGCGCTAGATCTGACTTCGAATTGCTTTTCAAGATCTGATCAGATCTTTCCATAAACCTGGCTTTGATACCATGTTGTTTTTATATGATCAGATTTAATGCACAGAATTAATTCAAAATCAGACACAATAACACAGCAGATACCCTGGGAAAACCCTCCTCTTGAGGGAGAAAAACCCAGCAACAAAGATCTCTCTTATATTTGATGTAACAGTGGCAATTTTACACATTACAATGAGGTCTAACACAAGACCGATATACAACACCTGGCAATATGGAATGACAGATGGCAACTTGGTAAATCACACCTGGCAATGACTGAACACAGATCTGGCAGTGTTCGCTTTGTGTTGAATGGTCTTCAATCTGTACACCGGATTGTCTTCAATCTGTGCTAGCTCAACACTGTGTAAATTTCGCCTTGATGATCTGATTGAACTGAATAGACTTCGATCTGTTTAAGTCCGCACTGAATACAATATTAGCGCTGCTTATGATGCCCTGTAACTTGTATTCGCACCTGATAATAAGTTTGCACTTGATACTATAGAACTTATGTGAGTATCAAATTGATGATGATGTAGTCGAACTCCACCAGATAATATATTCGCACTTGAACAGATTGGCACTTAATCAGATTGGCACTTGATCAGATTCGCACTTGAGCAGACAGAATTGAAGTGAAGGACCGAACTCAGTTAGAGTGATTACAATGGACGAAACAAGGAGTATATGTACAAGTGAATGAGAGAGACGCCTCTCTTAAAATCCTTCATGTCGGCCTCTAATGATAGTCGGCCTCAAATAAATATTAACTATCTTCTAATGAATTTCGAATTATTTTATGTCGGCCATAATATGAAATACAAAACAATAAATATAAATTGAATAATAGCGATATCCATTCAATTATGACTCCATGAAAGAGATGGTTTGGAAGGAACTCACGGAAAGGCTGCTATAGCAGTAACATTTTATACCTAGCGTGAAGAAATCTGTGAGTGAAGTATAAAGCGGTTTGCTTTGATTTGATTAACTCTTGGGGCATGTGTGGAGAATAACTAGGAGAAATTTTATTTTTTTACTATTTTTATGCTTTATTTTATATTAGATGTTTAAATTCTTGAAAATGTTCCAAAAAATAGATGAATGAATGAAAATTTATTGAAAATATTCCGTTTTCTATGAAATTGTTGACTATTTAAAGCTAGATATACTTTAGTGATAGCAAAGTTGTTTGAAATTCATGAAATATTATTGCAATTTTTTTATTTCATGAGATTATTTTATGATTGAACTGGAAATCTTGTATCAAATATTTATGATTCTTAATGAAATTGGAGATGTTTTTAATGAAACAAGAATAACCATAGACCCCTTGAGATTAACAGCAATATCACATCATACCTTGAAGTGAACCTAGTATGGTCAAGACTTGACTACCGAAGACTTGGGATTGAGCTAAGTCAACCTTTTCCTATAACATGGACACCTTGAGATTGCCCTAGTTAAGTCTTTCAAGAATATAGGTTCTTTGTGGTTTTCCTGTGAGGACTTTATGTACACTATTGTTGCAAGTGACATCATCGTCAACATTATGCAAACCATGTTGATAGTTTATCCTTGAATGGTTACTCATATTTTCGTGAATACAAAAGAAAAGTTTATTCCCTAGGGTTAGGGAATACATTTGAATATGATTATATTGATATTCAACATTAAGCTTGAAAAACATATGTGATGTATATATTTTTTGATTATGCTAGTATCTATACTTGACCAAGAGTATATACCTTTTTCACAGTATTCTAGTCTTAAAGAAGAGGGCTTACATTCCATCAACCCAAAGCTATAATATGAGAGGACTTAAAGGTGTAGAAGCACAACCTCCTCTCAAGCTGATAATGTCTTCCAGATTTGATATGAATTTAGTATACATTGCACACATGTGAACATTTGAGTCTCATTGAAAGAAAGTATTTGTGATTGTTTATGAACATGAAACCTCATAGGATAACTTGGAAAGATCCGTGAGAAATGGAGAATAATCAAAAGGGCATGTTGAAGAGAGAAATCATATTTATTTGATATGCATATTTGTAGCATTTGATGATAATAGTCGAATAGGGGCAACTAAAGGGTATTATCATAATATCTAGGATATTGTAAGTCAATGTATGATTGCATAAAATGTAATGTTGGGAAAATGGTAAGATATAGAAGTACTATGCTGGAAATGTCAAATTGTGATGTCATGTAAACCTATATACAAAATGAGGTTTAATTCTAGTATTAGGATAAACCAAGGTTGGGAGTAACCTAGATGGTTAGTTGGATAATTAACTTTGGGATGGAATCATGTTATGGAATAAACTCATTGAGAGTTAGTATGGTCATGTTGTTATCAAATCGAGCAATAGGGTGGGTGAACATATAACATCCAATTCATAGAGACGAGACACCACTTCTTAGAAAGAGTTTGAATGCAATGATCAAATATTTGTCCAAAGTAGTGTAAGTTGCCACTGATTACATTGTTAGTTCATTATGGGCCAGGGTTGCATAAACTAGGTTGGGAATGCCATGCAAGTAGGTAGGTATCCACTATATGGTAGATCTAGTTATGTAGGACACAACACCAAGCTCAGGTAGGCTATTATTATTATTACGAGGGATGCCAAACCAAACTCTTCATTGAAGGGTAGGACCATCTTACCAGTTAGGTATATGTGCGGGGTACTGGAGTAAGTCAGTGGTTGGAGGAATAACACTTGGTTGATGCTCTCCCTCATACAGTAGGCAGCCAAAATTTTAGGATGTATACCAGCAAGGAAATCTAGACCAATTGTACTTTATTGCATTGAACTATTAAAATCTATGTATGTAATCATGATATTATATCTTTATAAAATATGTGTATGAAAATGTAATCATTACTTAGGATTATGTAATGTTACTTGATTGAAATGCAATAAAGTTATAATGTCAATTAGGGAAAAGAAGAATAAGGGAAATAATAAAAAAGTTAATCTAACTTTGGGACTAGGAAGAAATCATCCCTGGAGGTTAAATCTCCTAAATCAACAACTCATATATATAGATGCCTTGGATTAGGGAAGATATGAAACTAGGTTTAATAGGAAGGTTATGGATGATTACCCATGAGTACCTCCACCCTTCAAAATTATTTAAATGACTCTGAGGGTGAGAAAGAACCAAAGCGATCCCCTCTTTCTAATAAGCCACTTGAAGTTGCAAAGAGTCAAAGATTGTGGATTAAATAAGGATACTATGAATCTATGAATATGGTTTATGTCTATTTGTACAAATGAGAGACTAATTGTTAGCATAAACTGAAACTTCAAATGAAGAAGAAAGTCAACGTGTATTGTGAATTAGAACCAACTAGAGAGGTATCCATGAGGCAGGATAACCTTCTGACAATCCTAATTCAAACAAGATTGAAATATTGCTATGATAATTGAAATAAAGAATGAGATTTGGAACCCTTAGAGTAAAGGTTAGAGACCTTAATGGGTTAGGAAAAGAAACAACTCACAAAGGTGAAGATGAAAGTTGACATGATCCCACCAACCAAAATGGGAAAGATCAATTTGGAGTTCAGATTTGAAAATGAGAAAAGGAAACCAAACAACCCTTGAAGTGTCTAAGGTTATGACAAAAAAAATCACCAAGAATTTTGAAAGAAAAATTCCTAGAAAGTTGATTGCAAGACAAAAGCTTGGATCTAGTAAAACAAATTGTTTAGTTAAGGGCTTAGCTAGAGCATAGTTTGGTTGAAGTTCAAATAGAACTTGCAAGTTGTCAACAAAAGTAAATTTATATTTAGCCCTTTTAAAGATCATTTGAATAAATTCTAGGGATAAACTTAATATGGAAGAAGACTATGTTGTCAAATCAGAAGAATAATTTGGGAACAAAAAGTATTTTCAAGATATACCTCGTGAGGGTAAGTAAGGTGAGTAACATTCATTCAACTATAGAAAACCAACAAAAAGGAATGATAAATCAATTTGATCAATTTGGAGAAATAGATGATTATTAAGGGTTCAACTCTTAAGATGGTCTAATGTTTTGTAAACATCAAGGAGGGTCTATGGATATAGATAAGTACCCCATTCAATGAAGTTTAATGATGTATTTTCAATATGAGAGAACTTTTGACTTCTCCATGAGACATGATTTAAAGACCCTACATCCAAAGTCTCGTACTTGATGACTGCAACAAGGTTGTAGAAGTTGAAGGTTAAGGTATTGGAACTATTAGTGAAAGATTTGGAATGCTCAAGAAAAGTTAGAGGCTTTTAACCAAATGAGAGAGAAGTAATTACAACTCAATTTTATAATTCCTTGTATGAAAACACTGGTGTGTGATTATTATTGATTCCTTGGAAAAAGGTTAAGTAGTATGCTTATTCAGGAAAGGCAAGATTATCACTAATGAAAGAAGAAAGGGAATGAAACCATGCTCCACATGATTTTTTAGCTATCAAAAAATGTTAATGCTTGGTAACTATGTACGCCTTAATTGTTTGGACATATTTTGGGAGATAATATCAAACCAGTGTGATCTAACATGAAATGTTATTCAACCAATTTAAATGCTCATCAGAAGAGATAGATTGAGCTGAAATCAAACTATGACATTAAAATCAAATATTTAAGGGCAAGAAAGAAAATAAGTTATTGATGCCCTGAGATGAAGGAGTTATATGTCCTCAATAATATCTAATCATTATATTTTCAAGAATAAAATATGGTATAATTCCAAGGAAGATGTTTCATTTATTTTAGATGGACTAACTATGAATCAAAGGGAGAACCTAAGTACCAAATTTTGAAGAGTTAAGGAATGGGGTGTAATAAGTTATCATATTCAGTGCAAACTAGAATGACGAGATTATTGACTGATATGAAACCACTATAATTTGGAAGGAAACTGAGGGAGATGTTGTAGAGTATGTAGCAAATTGTCTAGAATGCCAAAGGATGAAGACATGATGTGCTCACCGGAGGACTTGTCTATTCTCATGAAATCCTAGAAAGAAAGTGGTGGATCATTAGAATACTTTTGATCTTTCTATGTTAATGGATTTGGAATAATGTTATGGTGGAAAGACTCACCAAGGTAACCAATTTCTTATTGAAAATTTTTTATTTGTAAAGGTTGCAGTCATAACTGCAAATTTGTGTGAAGTAGTGTTTGATTGCTTGGTGTTCTTGAGAAGGTTATCGTAGATAGGGACACGCAAGTAATGTTATGGTTTTGAGTAAACCATAATCACCTCATTGAAAAATTTAATTGCATGTAAGCTCAATTTAATACCTTGAGAAATATAGTTAGGCAAAAAGGTAAACCAAGCCCTGATGGATTTGTAGAGTACTTTTCTTACAATAATAATTTCTCATTTCACAATGAAATTTGATCCATTTGAAACATTATATGGAAGAAAGGGTTGAATTCCTATAAGCTAGGATAAGCTAGGAAATGGGATTAGCCTTAGTTCAGAAATGTTGTTATAAATGGAAGAATAGATTAGGATGATCAAGGAAAACTTTGCTAATATAAAGCATGAGTCAAGAAGTAGTACTATTATGCTCAAAATTGATAGGTGTCTAAGAGAATTATTGTCCTTGAGATGGATAGTGGTCAAGAGGCAGTACTATTATGCTTAAGGAAAATATTAGTGTTAATGATGGATCATCTCAACTTTTGAGTCGTTCAATGGTGTAAAGACCAAAGAAAGGATGGGACCCACGGTGCAATGCACAATGCACCAACATTCCTTTTCTATTGGGGTTACACTAAGGATAATTGTGTGTTAGCCAATGAAAACATGTTTTTCCAGTCATTGTGGTATAGGTGTCATGTAGGATATAGTCACTATTGTACTTATGATGTGCATATTAAGTTGTCACTAATATAATTATGATGTATAGTTCTTTAGAGTGGAAGTTTGCTTGAAGCACACAAATTATTCCAATGCATTAGTGAAGTCACTCAGTGCAAGGTTCAGTAAGGACGAGATTGGATAATATTAAAGTCATTATGTTATTAATGGACTATATCTATTTCTTGCATGATTTAGAAAATTGAAAGTAAAACTTTTATTTGACATTATCTATATGTTTTGGTATTTTAAATCATCGAGGACAATGATTCATAAGGGGGGAAGTATGTTACACCCCATTTCTCAATTACTAGATTACTTTTACCTTTATGAGTAAATATGATGTTAAATGCAAAATCATGACTTTCATATGTTTGATTGATAAATGAAATACATAAATATGCATTATGATGTTGTTGCTTTTTAATGCTTTAATGATGCAAATGATATATTATGGATAAGATTTTCATGTGATCGACTAACTTTTTTATGATGCACTAAGTTGGATGTAGGAAAGAATTGAGCCCTCTAGTGAGGAGAGAGAGTATCACCTAGGAGAGGAGTTCGGTATGGTAACCCCTAATGTACTTACTTGAGTTATCACACACTCACATCCTAGTTTAGTCGAGTTAAGTCAAGTTAGTTTCAAGATTTGGTAAGCAAACCCTTGGTCGTAGTTTGTGGGATAATTGGAATGCTTTTTTATTGGTCTTTAATTTCCTTTGGTTGAATTAAAGTGATTGATTCTCTCTATTGGATATATGCTCTTCTTTGTGTATATGATATATATGTTAATTGATACATATATAAATTAAATGTATATATGTGATAACTCATGCATATGGGCATATACGCTTATGTGCACACGCAGGTAGAAATACTTACATATACATATATACAGATACAAGATACACATGAGAAATCAACGGATTCATATATATACTTGGTATATATACTTATCGATATATATATATATATATATATATATATATATATATATATATATATATATAGGGACATATTTGATAATGTATACATACATACAACCATATATATTAATATACACATAGGCATTTGATTTATATATATGTATATTATTGGCAACTGAATGGTTTTAATATATATATATATATGTTAATGCATATATATTATAATGTTTAATCATTATAATATATATTGAATAGTATGAATAGTTACCAATGCATATGTAATGCTAGGTAAGTGAATAATGTAATGCTTATTTTAAGCGAATAACTTAAACATAGCATACCACACATATAGTCATATATGCAATGGAAGTGATTATTGCTGCAAAGGTAAATGCATAGTATTAGGGCAACAAAAGAAACACAAGTATTACACATACCTTGGTTTCCATACTATAATGTCATAGAATTGCACCTAGGGGAAATTCCACATTTTTGCACTTGGCCTAGCATTTATGATGCCTAAGAGCATTAATGGAAAAAATCCCATGGATCAAAATATCACATCTCTATCTCCATGTGGACCAGTGGCAAAGCAACATAAGCCTAATGACACATTTCTCAAAAATTGATGTCTTGGAAATTTGCACAGCGCGCTAGCGTCTTGTCATTTTTTCGAGTTTGAAATAAGGAATCTCGAATCTCGACTCTTGACACATGTCTTGGCAGTCAAGATTTTGAGTGTAACGACTCTTTACGCCCTTGCATGCAACAAAACCCCTCATTTGCTCTCATTTTGGGGGGTCCAACTTCATTCACTCAAGCTCTCTTCAACTTCACTCTCAAATTTCTCTCATCCTTGACAAGCAACACTTCTACAAGCAAAGCTCTACCAGACTGAGGTCCCTCCAACATCTACAGCTCTCAAGCAAGCATTCAACTGTGATTTGTGTGCTCCTAAGAGGGCCTAGGCCCATGGGTAATGCTCTCTCTCTCACTCTTTTCTACTTATTTTCTCATCTACTAATTAGTGGTGTGGGTTCTATTCTTGAAGTGGGTTTTGCTTTCACCACATGTTTTGTCCATTTTAGTTATACTCATTTTCTACTTGGTTATCCGTGGAGGTGGGAACACCAAAATGGGGGTCTGACTGAGGCAGACCCCTATACAGCCCCAACATTTTCCCCTAGTTCTTCTATGTGTAGGCTACAAAGTAGAGCTTGGAGTGAAGACTCGAACGCCCGGTTGAGGGTAAGTTTTCTCCAAGTTCTCCTTATGCTTCTCTTAAAGTTTTTGTTCTCTATTTGATTATTCTATTTAGAAGACCTTAGATTTGAGTTAGGAAGTGAGACTTTATTTTGTCTTCCTGAGCTCCTGAGCTTTTTGTTGCTTAGGATGCCAGCATGCCATTTGGACGACATCTTGAATTTGCGCTAATGTCCTTTGGCCTAGAGCTCCTCCATCGGAGGCAAAAATCTAGAAGTTTCACTCTCTCGGGATTTGAAGTAGTCTTCCCTAAAAGTTAGCTTGTGTACATTCCCTTTGTGATTTCTTCATTCCATTTATGTTGAGGTGGATAAGGGTAGTTTGTTCCTTGGCGATCTCTTGAGAATGAAGAGATCTATGTGCAATGAATCCCTCTTATCTCACATTTTGGTGAATTCGACGTGAAGCATGTCAGATCTATTTTTACAATCTTTTCATGTCTATGATATTGCTTTCTCTAAGGAAGATTTTGACATGCTGGATGATGCTCTAGATGATTTCTTAGAAGCATTGTCCCCTATATGTAAATCTTCCAAGCAAACTCTTTCTCTGCAAGCTGAGTCAGTAAATGTAGTAATGGTCTTTGTAGCTCCTCCAATCCCTAAGAAACCTATCATTTACTTGACCCCAGCTAGCCCCTCTCCAAGGGAGAATCATTCTGTCTATGGGATTTCATATTGTGATGATTCACTGGACTTGTACTCAAGGTTTGTAAAAGCTATGGACTCTACTTCTTATAATGTTGTTGGGTACACATACACTACAAGAAGAAACAAATAGAATTTGGATCAACAACCCTCTATTCCTACATCTCAACCTATTCAAGATCCTACTTCATTACCGCCTTCCCAACCAAGTCTTCCTTCAACGCCTAAACCTGCGACTAAAGCACTAGGTGATTATGATCTTGTCGAGCAACTTTGTGTCACTTCGGCTAAGATCTCACTCTGAGATTTGCTTCATACCACTCTGATTTATCAGGAAATACTTCAAGAAGCCTTGCAAAAGATCCTCTTGTCGACCTCGGCTAGGCCTACAGATGTTAATGTGTTGTTGGCTCATATTCATGCGGATTCATTGAATATTACATTCCATCCACAAGAACTCTTGCCTTCGGATGTCCAAAAGCAATAAAACCCTTGATGATTATAATTAATGTTAATAACATTGGCATTAGGCATACTCTCATTGACACCGGATCAGCTCTCAACGTTTGTGGTATTGACCTACTACCTAAGATTAAAGTTGATTCATCTTCTCTATATGCTTCTTCTTTGTACATTCATGGGTTCAATAATGTTGACCGCCAAGCTCTAGGAACGATAATACTTCCTTTACAGCTAGGCCCCATTACCTTACCTACTTTGGTTTATGTGATGCTTGGCCCTTTACCTTATAATCTTCTTTTGGGGAGACCTTGGATTTATGCTATGGGTGTCGTAACTTCTACTTTACATCGTTCCTTAAAGTTTGTTTCAAATAATCTAGTGGTCATCGTTCAAGCTGACTTGGAAGTTGTTCACCTTTGTGAGTTAGCGGTTGTTGGTTGGGATTTAGTTGTCTCCACTCTTAAGAATTATATTCCATCTTTAACTGTTGATGCTATGGCATGTTCCTCAACGATACCCTTCGTGGAGGTTGTTCCCGAAGCGAATGTCGTTAAAATCGAGTCACCTAAAGTAGAAAGTCCTAAGTCCTCCCTGTCTACCTCTTCTCCCGAATCAAACATTCAAAATTCAAAATCCTCAAAATAAAACTAAGTTTGGAGATTTTGGGCACCTTTTTTCAAGGAGGGTGCCCAAGCCTTCAACACATAATTTTTTTTATGTTTTTCGAAAAATGTCAAAACTTTTCTGTCAGCTTGGTTATGGATCTTGGAAAATTAGTTGAATGTATTTACAAAGCCTAACATGAGGTATCATTGAACTTAGATTCGATCAAGCTTGTTAGATTGATTGACCTTTAGTCTTAGTTATTCACAGTTTGGTAGAAAATGATGCCCGTATAGGGGGTACCAGCTTCTAGAAGCACAAAAAGCAAAAAAAGTTGAAAATATCAAAAAAAATTTAACACTGGCAAAGACAGGTGCCTTTTTTCAAGGAGGGAGCCTTTCTTTTCATGGCTCAATAATTTTTTTGCTTTGTTCGTTGTTTCTTCCATTTCTCCTTCGTTAACAGTTCTTGGGGTGTACGATCACAATAAAAACATTGTTAGATGCCAGAACAAAGCTAGGATTGCTTCAGAAATGGTCAAAGATGAGATTTCCATGGTCAAATAGAGATTATTAGTTGACAGTGCCAATTTGATGGACTGTCAAAGTCAAAAGAAGGCTTCAACAGAGGTAGAAACGAACATAATTTGAAAATGGCAAAAATTTTTTATCTCTAGTGAAGTTGGGCGCGTTATTTCAAGGAAGGCACCCAAGTTAACTTGTCTTATAATTTTTTTGAAAAACATTCACATCTACATGCTTTTTTCCAACCTATTTTTTTATGAATTCTCCATGTTGATGCAAACAAAGTCAAATATTTATCGCATGCAAGCTCCAAAATAATAGGGTTTTGCATGAAAATGCTTTTTATCTCCAAACCCTAATTAAGGAAGCTTTGAGCATTCATTTTTCATAATTTGTAGGTTGGATTTTGAGGAAGAAACATAAAATTTTCTTCTTATCGAGATTTGGAGGCTCAAATGGAGTAATTTTTCAGTGTTCTTCATTGATTCGAGATTGGGAAGCATAGAGGCACGCTTTTGCATGGTCTATTTTTCTAGGGCATCATGTTTTAGAAATAGGTGGTCAAAATTTTCAAGTTCCTTCAATCTGGGTCTACTTTTTTTCACTCCTCTTGAAGATTGGAAAAAATTTTAAAATTGCATGTCGATCCCTATTTTTGAGGAAATCACGCATGTTCAGGAAATCTTCATCTTTTTAAAAAACTGACGATCTAGGTCTCTTCAGAATGAGGTTGTCTACAAAGCCTAGACCTCAGTTTTTTGGCCCTACTTACGAAATCTTGCATGATCTTGCATGCTTAGGAAAAGTCGGCTTTGTAATGTCCCCATTTGGCCATACACTCTTGTGGTGATATCTATTCCAGAAATCCGTAGGTTGATCAGAAGTGAAATTAGGGTTTCCTTTGCTTGGTGGTTTTTGGCATTTCTCGAGATTTACTATTTTTAGTAAGTTCTAATTTTGGCAGTGGTCCAGTTGGCAGCTCTTCAGTAAGTTTCCTTTTCAGTTGGAGCAGTTGTTTGGTTTCGTTTCTGGCTTTTTGGAGCAATTTTTGGAGAAATCATTTAATTAAAGGCAATTAATGTTATATTTTAATATTGACCCCTTGGCCTAATGAGATGACTTGAAGTTGTGTTAAAAAGGTGGTCATAAAGGGTGGACACCTAATAAAGGAAATATTTGATATTTCATAAAGTCTTTAATGCCTTGGAGTTTGGATGCCAAAAGGTGATGAAATAAAGTGATTTCAAATTAAAAAAATATATATGTTTCATAAAGGGAACTTTTTGGCATCCCTTTCTTGGAGGAGTTTGGGAATTTGAGAAGTCACCTCTTTTTCTATAAAAGAGAAGTTTTGCTCCAGCTTTCTTCATTCATGAACTTATGCTATTGTTATGTTGTCGAGATGACAACTTGATTTCTACTTCGAGGGATGCATACCTCCTAGTTCCAATCCAATTTCGTGCTTGAAAGACAACACCTAGTTGGTCTTTTTGCTGCTTCTCAATCAGACTAGCAGATTGTGCTTCAAAGTTGGTGAATTTTGGTGAGAATTTCAGTTTTAATGTTGCTGGTGTATACACAGCTGAAGGTGTCTTTCATTTACAACTTTTGGTGTGAATTTAATTTGGTTATGGGTATTTGATCATTGCAATTCTATGACTATGGCGACCATAATTGAAGGTTTTCAGATTTTAATTCAAAGTTTCTGATTTTTTCCAAGTGAAATCACCCCTCTTGAGGGTCGTACCTTTCATGAGAGCTTTGGAATTCGTGCAAGAAATATATCTTGAGTTTTGATGCAGATTTATGGTCTGATTTTGGGCGCCAACCTCCTAGAAAGCATCTACAATTGATTTCATTCCATTCGGAGGTAATTTGGCAAAGTTATGAGCATTTCATTGAGTCACAGGGTGCTGGTTTTTATTATCAAACTTCAATAAGATCAGATTTTGGCTTCATTTTCAGTGTTTGAGAGCTTTGTAATTTGAGAGGATCATTCTTCACATATTGGCATTGTTTTATCATTGTAATACTAGTAAATTGCAAAGTATTTTGATTGTAAGGTTGTGCATTAGTAGTACTAATCCAACCATTTGTTATTGCTGCATTTACTTGTAATTCCTAAAGCAAACATTAATTACCCCTGGATGGTTTACCGCCAGTGTGGAGAATAAACTTTGTATCTCTCATTTGTACCCACTGAAAAGTGGTGAATCCCCACTCACGAGTGGATGCCTGCCACAGCGGATGAATTAGTTTTGCATTGTAATGTTTTTCCCCCCACTATTCAAGTGGTAGCGTGGAAACTCTCATGGCTGGTTATCCACCAAAGTTCATTTCAATTTGTAATAGGTACTCCGCCATATGTTAGCACCTCGCCTCCAAAAGGATCTTGTGTGCACATTCTTGGCATTGAGTCTTATCATTTACTTTCAGTTGTATTCAGTTTCAGTTATTGAGTTATTTAGATCCTAGGGATCCTTTGACCATATGCCCGCCCCTCTTCCTTCAATGGTTTTAGGGTGCATTCTTGGTTAGAGTTACTATTCCGCATTGTTTTGGTTTTGGAGCTAACCTTAACGGGTGCGTGTTGCATTGTAATTAATATTGAAAATCAAGAAAAAATTAAGGGGCTTATTTGAGGTTTTTAGTGTGATCAGGGTCTCTTTAGAACGAGATTGTCTACAAAACCCATACCTCAACTTTTTTTCAAAAATCTGCCTTTTTTGAAGAAAAATCAGTGATCTATTTTTAGCTCTTATGCAGAAATTTTTCGAACATAGGCGTGTTCACAGTCAAAAGTCAAGTTTTTCGACATTTAGTACTTTCCAACATAAATCAAGACCAAATCAATGTTGCTCCATGATTTCTTGAGAACAATCAAAACGAACTTGCATCATGTGTTTCCAATTATTGATTTGCATGCTTTGGAAGGTGCAAGAAACATTACAGTAAAAAATATTGATCATTTTGAGTTGCTAGCAACAACTTTTATCCCCATCTCAATGCAGAGCCTTGCATTTATAATTTTTTGTGTTGTTGGGAATAGGATGCCATTTAATTGCAATCCTAAACATATTTCATGTATCTCCTAAGTCCTTGGAAAGTGTTCCCCAACACTAGGATTAGAAAGAGATTAAATTCAAACGAAATGAACATGTAAATTGACATTTGTAATTAATTATAAATGATAGGAACATGTGGGGATGCCCAGAAGGATCCTACAAGAAATAGGAGCATAGGAACTTACATGGAAAGGAGTGGAACCACCTTGAGTTCAGTTAACTATTTGGAGAGAAAGATAACCTTGATGGTAAATGTAGGGTCTAGGTTAGGAATTGATATTTACATAGTGGAGTTGATTCAGTTTAGTTTAGTTTAGTTTAGTTTTAGTTTAGTTCAGTTTAGTTTTAGTTCAGTTCAGTTCAGTTTAGTTATGGTTCAATTATGTTCAGTTACATGTAGTTAGTTTGAGTTGCATGTAGTTGACTTTAGTTGACTTGAGTTGCATGACTAATGACTGATTGCATGACGGATGGCAAGGTGATACATTCAATTAAATTAGGGGATGATCAATCATGCATCATGTTTATGAATTGATGGAAGATGTTGATTAAGCGAGATTGACTTGGACCCACCTTGGGCACCCTAGTTGAGATCTTGGAGTTAATACCTTTGCATGAGAAGATATTTACAAGGTTCAGTTAAGTGGGGCCCATTCTTGGGCACCAACTTTGAGGAGAAGCGTACACGATATCTTCAAAACCAACAATCGATTAAGACCGGTTGGAACCCAAATTGATGAAAGACTTGGTTTGACATTGTTTTTCACGGAAGAACTCTACTTGCACAAGAATGGAGTAGATATTTGTGAGGAGCTTTATCCTCTTGTAATTTTCAACTCTTTGGATTTTACAATGTTCACAATTGTATATTTATTGCAGCAAGTTGAAGAGAGTTCTAAGAGATTACTTTTGTGAAGCATGGCATGGGATGTGTGGATTCATGCTTGGACATGTGAAAGTTTATTGTAGGTTGTGAAGAAGAAATTGTTGAAGAAAGAAGCATCTCAATCAAGGATTGTCTGATGTTATTGTAATCTTGTTCTAAGGTTAAAATAATACAAGCACTAATGATTACGGTGGTGGAGTTTTTTCCGAAAGGGTTTCTCCATGTATATGCCATGTCACTTCTATCTTTTGGTCTTATTCTTCTACAATTTTCTGTCTACTTCTACAATTCATAATAATGAATCTAAATAGATAATCACATACAAATAATTTGTAACAAATAACACTTAATTAGATCTACAATCTCATAGGTTTACAAAGTATTGAGCTCCAATTTTCACCTTCATTTTCAACATTTGGTATCAGAGCTAACAGTTGGGTAGAGTTTGGGGCACCTTTCTCTTAAAAGTTTGAAGGCTTTTTGGTTGTAGTGGGAGATTTTACTATTGTGTTATTGCAAATTTGTAAAAGAAGTGTGTTACAATGTATTTGGGCTAATGGCTATAAGAACTGGTATGGCTTGCTCAATCTCTGAAAGGAAAGGCCTAGTAAGAGAGGAGTTCTACTAGGTGGTAAGGGGAGGGTAATTTGGTTAAACTAGTTCTTGGGTTAGAGTTAGTGGATTAACCTTTAGTGGTATTTTAACACTTGGTTTTGTTCTAGTTGTAATGTTCCATGGTTTTGGAGCTCATGGTTTTGAGTCCATGGTTTTGCATGTATGGGATATCTTCATTTAGGAGATGGTTATCACGATGTCATGGATAGCTTGGTTACATGTTTTAGTGGGAGCTTTTGACAATGATGGTTTGTTGTTTATCTTATTACCATGTATAGCTTGGTATCACAGCTCAGTGGGAGCTTTGGTAGGATATGGTTATCTTCATGTGATTTGAAGAGGTTTTAACATCTTATTTCATGGAGGACCCTTAGAGTCTTTGGTAAATATGCTATTGTTCTTCCTTTTGGAGAGGATGTAGTTATCTTTGGTTTTGAGTATTAATCATTTGATTAGAGATTCATGATTATGTAGGTTGCATTTGAAGTTGGCATGGATTGATTGGTAGGTGCTCATGGATACTAGAGAGACTTGGGTTAGGCCAGATATTTCTTATGTTAAGAGATATATGTTGGAATGGTTACTTGTAAGAAAAGATTTTTCAACAGTAAAGACCGAGAATCCTACACTTGAAAATGGATGTGAGTCCATCATAAACCTGATGAGAAGATGGTCTTTATTGAAAGCCTGTATTGCTTGGTGTTGTATGCACATGACAATCTTGTATCCCACTCTTGGTCTACTCGGTAGGTAAAATGATCTAAGAGGTGTTGCCCGCCTGATTATTAGATGCATTATTAATATGTATCTTGTCTTCTCTTATGCATTAGTCTTGAGAAGTAGATGCATGATTTTATGTATTTTTCATTGTTCTCCTTGCAATCTTGAACTTGAGTTAGTTCTAAGGATTTGGGTAGGAGAGGTACAAGAGATAGTTAGTGGCTTTAGGCATATTCCCTTATGTTTGTGGAAATTTTTTGCTAAGTTTGATCTACTTTTTGTGATAGGTTTGCATCTAAGTTCTATCATGTTTCATTATAAGTTAAATGGTTAGATGTTGATATCTTTTTAGTTTGGGAGTGTTGAAGGAGATCTTACTTTACACAATTTGACACTATGATGGAGGAGTTAGCCACATCCTCTATGTGAAGTGCTATAGGAGGACTTGTTAATGTTGTGATCCTGTTTTCAAATTTGACATTACCTGTACAATGGGAGTTCCAGAAGGTATATGTGTTTTGTATGAGAGGGGCACCTCTCTTGGACTAGTTACACTTTACTACAGTGAGTTACTTCAGAGGCTTTTTATCACATATATATGTGTGTTATTACCTCAGAGTCTTATTTTTTAGGATGGTGGATATACAAGGACTTGTTTGTAGATTGGTATCACGATGCCATGGAGAGCTTGGATACACAAGTTTGGTGTGAGCTTATGACAGTGATGTGGTTTTGGTTATGTGCATCATGATGCCATGGGTTGCTCAGTATCACAGTTCGGTGGGAGCATTGGCAATGATGTGGATCCATTGTTGATTTTGGATGGTTATCTTATAGATAAGTTCTCTTGGTGCAGGAAGGACATTAGCCTTGAGTCTTGTACTTAATTTATAATAATGATTCCTTGTTTATAATAATTGCAATGTATAATTTCAATTGGGAGAATGTTGGGAATAGGATTCCATTTAATTGCAATCCTAAACATATTTCATGTATCTCCTAAGTCCTTGGAAAGTGTTCCCCAACACTAGGATTAGAAAGAGATTAAATTCAAATGGGAATGAACATGTAAAATTGACATTTGTAATTAATTCTAAATGACTAGGAACATGTGGGGCCCCGAAGAGGCTCCTACAAAATAGGAGCACATGGGGTACCCATGGAGGATGGAATCCACCTTGAGTTCAGTTAACTGTTTGGAGAGAAGATAACACTTCAATAATGCATGTAAAGATCCGAGAAGTTAGGGATTGATATTTACATGAATGGAGTTCAATTCAGTTTAGTTCAATTATGGTTCAATTATCTTCGGTTGCATGTAGTTATTTTGAGTTACATGTTAGTTGACTTTAGTTGACTTGGAATGCATGACTAATGACTTGAGTTGCATGAGAGATAATAGGTTGATACTTTCAGTTAACAGGGGATATTAAATCATGCATGATGTTTGCATGAATGGTGGAGAGATATGTTTTAGTTAACAAAGATTGACTTGGACCCACCTTGGGCGCCCAAGTTGAGATCTTGGAGTTAACACCTTTGCATGAGAAGATATTTGCAAGGCTTAGCTAAGTGGGGCCCATTCTTGGGTGCTAACTTCGGGGAGAAGCTTACAAGATATCTTCAAAACCAACAATCAGTTAAGACTTCAATTTGGGATGCCCAAATTGATGAAAGACTTGGCTTGACATTGTTTTTCATGAAATAACTCTACTTGCACAAGAATGGCATAGATATTTGTGAGGAGCTTTATCCTCTTGTAATTGTCAACTCTTTGGAGTTTACAATGTTCACAATTGTCTATTTATTGCAGCAAGTTGAAGAGAGTTCTAAGAGAGTACTTTTGAGAAGCATGGCATGGGATGTGTGGATTCATGCTTGGACACATGAGAGTTTATTGCAGGTTCTGAAGAAGAATTGTTGAAGGAAAAGAAGCATCTCAATCAAGGATTGATACGGTGTTATTGTAATCTTGTTATAAGGTTAAATAATACAAAGCACTATTCGATACAGTGGTGGAGTTTTTTCGAAAGGGTTTCTCCACTTATATGCTATGCCACTTCTATCTTCTGGTCTTATTCTTCTATAATCTTTTGTCTACTTCTACAATTGGTAATAATGAATCTAAATAGATAATCACATACAAAGAATTCTTAAGAAAAAACACTTAATTAGATCTACAATCCCATAAGTTTACAAAGTATTAAGCTACAATTTTCACCTTCGTTATCAACATGTGTCAAGCATTACAATCCAACTTCACGAGAAATCATCTAAGTAGATGGGTGTATTATTTGTAGCCTTAGGCCAGAAGACATCGAGAAGTGTTTTGAAACACTACTATGCACGAAAAAATTCATCATATCTATTAAAGAATGTGAAAGGGTGTGGTATGCACAAAAGGGTAAGTGCTAGAAAAGAATGACTCAAAAGTGGTTGAAAGAGAAGCAAAATACTTTTCTAAGGAATGTTGGGCACAGTGAGTTTAAGGAGGAGTTTGCAGTCATGATTACTTTGCTTAATTGAGTCACAGGTCAAGTAGAAGCCAATAAATTCTAGCCTTGGATGTTTTACATCATTTCCCAAATTGTTGACAAAACAAAAAACTATGACTGGCCATCATTGATCAGTGATTGTCTCCATCGTCAAATGATAAAGTACTTTAAGGCCCATGAATTCCACATGATATCCTACCTCATATATCTAATGACCTTTCAAGACAATTTTAGAGGTTTGAATGTCATTGGAACTCTAGGTTTTCAGCATGTGTATGATTATTACCTGTAGTTAGAGTTTTCAAAATTCGAGCGATGTTACAAGCAGGGGAATGACCTATTCCTAATGCATATGGTGTGAGATCTTGATCATGAGTTGCATATAATAGTTTCAACAAATGTCAAGTTGGCAATGACAGAGTGGGCTAATTGGTTTATCTAATTCCTCATGTTCTCCTACATAAGAGTATATGGCTTCTTAGGTGATTCATTCATGTTACCTAGATACCCAAAAGATGAGGTTGTGTTCATGGAGTTTCTAAGGCAAGTACACAAGGTACACACATTTTTGCACAACAAACGTAAGCTTGCATTGAGTTTCTTGTTTGAGATGAGCATATATAGATGTAGATCAATAGTTGATGCTAAGTTGATGAGTGATGAAATGTCAAGGTTTTGTCTCAATATTTTCAAGGAGAGATGTTCATATGATCCCTGTGGTGTCTTCACAACCCCTCTTGATCATAATCATGCACATGCACCTACAATTGAATATTTCTAGACCAATTATGAAGATGAGTTCAAAGTGCGCAAGCACAACTACTCTAGACTCACCCTTCAGTAGATGGGTGATTTATTATCAAAAAATATGGAGGGTTTGTCAGATGATGATGGGGAAGTTCTACTTCCCATGTATGTTTGAGATTAGGTCAAGCAATGACCACTTTCACAAATTGATTGGTTCACCAAAGAGAGCACCTCAATCAAGGAAAGAACAAGCCGAGTTATCAAGAACAACAAGATTTTCCTGAGCAGTAAAAGAACACAGAAGGTAGCTATTCTAGTTGTAGAGTTGCCAAAAGTTCAATCATCTTTACCTTCTTTTAGATCAAAACTGAGAGCGAAAGCTATGAGCAATCCTCTAGAAGATACGAAGATCAACAAAATGACAAAGAACTTATGGGAAAAAGTGAATCGGTAGGAACAATTAGTAGATGCACCAAAAGTTCCATTTGAGTCAACACCACAAGTTGAAGTCATGCCTTCATCTCCTATTCTTCCATGGTTATTGAGGCCTTCTCCTATTCATATAGATTCAAAAGGCGATTCACCAATTCATAATGTATTGACACCTATTGATCCATCAAGAGTTGCTAGAGCTGGAATCGATTCTCCTAGAGAAGTTAGTAGAGACTCCTCATCTTGGCTTGAGAACTTCTTGGGTAGGAAGAGGAGGAAGCCTTATTAATATTTGAACTTTGGAGAACTTGATAACATTACCAAGACACAATAGAGAAGAAACTTAAGAAACAAGTTCATATGGAGAAGAATTTTGATGGTGAGATCATCCTTGAGTTTACCACACCTCCGAAGGACAAGAACATTGATGAGGTTGAAATTGATGACTTCAAAGTTGTCAAGGCTAATTTCAGAAGAAGCCCCTGACATATTGGTGTAAATATCCTTGAGGTTACAGTAGATTTAATTTGAAGGAATGAGTGCTCAAGGATGGAGAAGATAAGGCAACCCTCAA
>VDFB02172060.1:0-29676 GCA_007258455.2 Sequoia sempervirens
AACAAGAGAGAAGATTTCATTAAAGTCAACTCCCTCTCTTTTGGAGTAGCCCTTGGCCACTAATCTAGCCTTGTACCTTTTGAGATTACCATTTGCACCAATCTTCTTTTTAAAGATCCATTTACAACCAATGGCCTTTCTATCTTTGGGAAAACTCTCAAGATCCCATGTGTCACAAGTATCCAAGGATTCCATTTCCTCATGCATAGCTTGTGACCAAAGCTTGTTCTTGTCTGAGCACAAAGCTTCCCTGTAAGAATTGGGTTCATCATTAGTACTCATTAAAGAAAAAATACAATGGAAATTAGGTGGGCTATACCTATCAACGAGATTCTATTGTCTTGTGGATCTCCTCAAAGGGGTTTCTACTTGTTCCTCAATATGCTCATCTCAAGAATCTATTTCAGAAGAACTCTCTGAACTCTCCTCTTCTAATCCATCCAATTGTTCTTCAACATGTGCATCTTGTTGCTTCTCAATATTTGTCTCAAAATGCATTGTTCGAGAAGTATCTTTCCTTTGAAGGTTCTTCTCCCGAATAAGCTCTAAATCTCGAAAATAACATCTCTAGATAAAGAACTTTTCATAGTGGGATTCCAAAGTTTGTATCCTTTTATATTTTCACCATAACCTATGAATATGCATTCTTGTGCTTTTAGATCCAATTTAGTTCGCTTTTCTTGAGGCACGTGAACAAAAGCCTCACAACCAAAGATCCTTAAATGTGCAACACTAGGCTTCTTACCTAACCACATTTCATAAGGATTTTTATCTTCAATAGATGAACTAGGGGATCTATTGATTAAATAACAAGAAGTACAAATAGCCTGAGACCATAGGACCAATCTAGCTTAGCACTACTTACCATACTCCTAGCTCTTTCCATTAAGGTTCGGTTCATCCTTTATGATACTCCATTTTGTTGAGGTGTATATGTAGTAGTTTTATGTCTCATTATTCCTGCATGCTTACAAGAATCATCAAATTCCCTAGAACAATACTCACCACCATTATTTGACCTCAACACTTTTATCTTATGATCTGATTGTTTCTCAACCAAAGCCTTAAATTCCTTAAACTTATTAAACACATCAGATTTGTTATGCATAAAATATATCCAAGTGTATCTTGAGACATCATCAATAAATGTGACATAGTATCTAGATTTTCCAATAGAGTCAATATCCACAGGACCCATTACATCTGAGTGAATAATCTCTAATAATCTTTTAGCTCTATTTGTACCACTAGGAAATTTAGATCTAGATTGCTTTCCAAACACACAGTGCTCGCAAAAGTCATTTTTGCCAATATTATAATTAGGAATACTGTCAACCAAATTTTTATTAAGAATGGTCCTAAGAAAATTTTCACCTATATGGCCCAATCTATGGTGCCATAGCATACATGTATTTTCAGCTTCAGTTACATTTGATAAAATATTTACATTGGAGGTATTCAGCTTAAACAAAGTCCCAATCTGAGATCCTTTAGCAACCACCATATTCCCTTTCACCAATCTGCAACCACCTTTGTCAAATGTCACATGCATTCCAAAATCATTTAACTTAGAGACAGAAAGTAGATTCCTTGCAAGTCCTGGAATATGTAAAACATCATTAAGGGTATTAACACTACCATCACTGAAACACAATTTTACCTCTCCTTTGCCAACAACCTTTGTTGTGTTGTTGTCTCCAAAGAAGACATCTCCTCCATCATATGCAGTATACTTAGAGAACCACTCCTTATTAGGAGTCATATGATAAGAGCAACCTAAATCAATAAGCCAAGAGTTATCAACAATAGTATTAGAAGAAATGACTAATGCATCATTATTGTCATCGGTGGATTTTTCTGTAGAAGCATAAAAAAGAAAATTATCTCTTACAATGATTTTTAATATGTCCAGGTTTTCCACAATTCCAACACTTTACCTTACTCTTACCAGGGGTTTTTGAACGTCCTTTAGACTTACCCTTTCCTTTCTTGTCTTCCTTAGAATCCTTCTCTTTAGGCCTAACTCTTACAAACAAGGCATCTTGGGAGCCAATTTTAGACTTTCTCCTCATCTCCTCTGATAGGAGAGTAGGAATAATGTTTTCCATCTTTGGATCTACACCATTACCACCAATTTCAACAATTAGATTTTCCCAAGAATCTGGTAAAGAGCAAAGCAATAAAATGCATTTATCCTCATCTTCTAGCTTTACATCTACAGATGCTAGCTGACTGAGAATTAAATTGAAAGCATTTAAATGTTGTGCTACTGAATCACCATCTTTCATTTTTAATGAATACAACTTCCTTTTCAAATACAACTTATTTGTTAGACTCTTTGTTTGATAAATATCCCCTATTCTTTTCCACAATTTATATGCAATGTTTTCCTCTAAAACATTTAAAAGAACAACATCAGCAAGACATAATCTAATTGTTCCTCTTTCATTTTTATCTAACTTAGCCCAATATTCATCTGAAATAGTTTTAGGTGTCTTTGTATGATTATTAAATGCTAATCACTGATCTCTTTCTTCAAGATCTTCCATTTTTAGTTTCCACATTTCATAGTTAGAACCATTGAACCTTTCAATATCTAACCTTGAATTCATTGTAACAAAACTTAATTCCAAAATCAGAAAATAACTAAAATAATAAAAGCTCCCACTAAGCCAATAAATCCTTCAAACTTTAAGAGAAAGGCATCCCAATACTCTACCCAACCTCAGCTCTAATACCAAAATGTTGAAAAATAAGGTTTTCTTATCTTAATACTCTATAAAACTTTAATATTACTAATCTAAATAAGTTTTTTCCTTTGTTACATATTCTTTGTGGGTGATTATCTTGATTAATCCATTTTATTGTTGTAGAATGTAGACAGAAGTTGATAGAAGAAGTAGATAGTATATTAGAAATATTACACAAGATGTACCGTGGAGAAAACCTTTCAGGAAAAAACTCCACTAAGAATTATTCTATTATTCAATCTTTTGAAGGAGATTACAATAGCTTCAATTCTTTCTTGATAATGCTTCTTTTTCCTTCACCAGAACTTCTTCACAACCTACAATAAAACTGATAATAACTCTCTTCAACTTGCTTGAGATAAATAGGATTTAATCAAATTTGTAAACTTAACATGAGTTACAATTACAATACTCAAGCCCTATCCCTAAAATGTATTCCTATCTCATGCAAATAGGGTTATTCCATGAAGAACAATTTCAAATGGTCATCTTCATGCATTTGGGCATCCCAAACTGAAGTGGCAATTGAACCTCTATTCTATAAATATCTCCAAGGCTTCATCCTCAAAGTAGGCACCCAAAAGTGGTCCCACTTAACTGAGCCTTCATAAATATCTCAACATGCAAAGGAGGTAATTCCAAGAAGACAACTTGGGCGCCCAAGTTGGCTCCAAGTCATTTCTTGTTAACTGAAACATTTACTCAACAACATTCATGCAAGAATGGTCATCCCCTATTAACTGGAGGTAGTCCCTATTATCTGTCATACAACTTAAGTCATTAGCCATGCATTCCAAGTTAACTGAAGTCAACTAGCATTCAACTAAAACTAACTGAAGATAACTAGCAAGCCATGGCGTGAAGGTAAAGACTAGAATTGAATTGAACTTCATGCATGCAGAGCATCGACCCACAAGTCCTAGGATCTTTACATGCATTGAACTATTATCTCTTACTCCTGAATAATTAATTGAACTCAGGTGGTATCACTTGCCTTACCATGGGTGCCCCATGTTCTATTATTTAGTAACTCACAATGGATTCCTCACATGCTCCTAACATTTAGAATTAATTATAAATGCCAATTAACATGATTATTTCATCAAATATTAATCTCATCCTAATCTTAGTGTTGTTGAATTCCAAGAACTTAGGAGATACATGAAATAAATAATGTTTAGGATTGAAATTAAATGGCATCCTATTTCTAACATTGGTGACTTCTAGTCCATTCTATCCTTCGAATATTTTCCAAATCAATTCTTGAACTTTCTCAAACATACTTTCTATTAAAAATTAGAAATTTTGATTATTGTAGAATTTTGGGAATTTATATGGTTAAAAAAATCCTGGAATCTCTGATCATCCAATTACGCAATGAAACAATAAACATTATTATTATCCTCTATCCCTTAATTAAGGCTTCTTTCATTGAAAAACCTTCCTTTATTACCTCAATAATTGGAATGGTAAATGTGCATCCTGCATTGAGTTCAATAAGCTTCAAAATCTCTAGCTCGTACTATTACACTTTTAACTCATTTTTAGGTCTGCCTTATGATGCAGAAAATGTGTGATAGAAAAACCCCCTCTTTAGTTACGCATTCCTCTAAGGACTAGGCTGGCCAACCCACACTTGCTACTGATACAAAATTTAAAGGTACAGCATCTGCTTCTATAGGTCATTACTTCCCCAAAACTTACAACTTCCCAAATTTTACCCTTTCAAAAACTTTTTATGAGAAATATTACCAAAATTTGGGTTTTTTAACACCTTTTGCACACTTAGTGGTGACTTAAACTACAATATACTTAAATTGGGTCCCCATGTTATTTTAAGCACCACGGGGCATATTTTGAGACCACACAACAATACCCACCTCTTGCTCTCATATGAGAATCTCTAACTCATTGCATGCATTACATTCTATTGAGTAGAATGCAATTTACTCTTTCTCATTTATAATTTCTATCTTTTCTCTCCTTCATTCATTTGTATTATTAGGTGGATTTTCAACCAAATCTTACAAATTTTCCCATTTTTACTTGAGATTTATGTGCAGACTCTTACCATAGTGGTAAAAAATAAATTACTAGTTACATTTTACTTTGCAGGTAAAAAAATTAACTTCAAGAACTTTACACACTTACTGGAAACAAAATCACTCTTTTAATCAAGTTTACAAACCTTCAAAAATTATCATTTCCTCCTTGCAACCATTCAACCAGAAATTTGCCTTCTCAATTTCACATAAACTTTCCTTCTAGAGGAAAAACAAAATTTATTTCCATACTTCTTTACTCTACGCCAAAAATTTCATTATCTCTACCCCGTTTTCAAACTTGCCATCCAACCTTAACAAATGAATTTTTATTTACTAGATATTTGAACATTTCAAACTAGGAATTTTCCTCTACTCATAAGTGATTTTAGCTTTCCATGGCATATGAAATTTCTTCTATATTTTTAAAACTAAGCTAGGGCATTGGATATCCATACTAGTTCATTTTTTGTAATACTAGGTAAATTTTCACCTTGGATGGGCTTTGAGAGTAGTTTCAAGTCATTTAAAATTATTTTGGAGTTGTTTAAAGTATGAACTAATTAATTTAAACCATTCTTGGGACATTTCTTTGTATGCAATAAAATTTTACATAGCTACAAAGGTGTTTTGAGACATGTTGGGCATTTTTAGGCATAATAGGTACTTCAAAACACTTTCAACAATGAAAATATTGTAGAGGCATGACAAAACTTGCTAATACATTTGTAGACTTGAAAATAGTAATTTTATACTTTTGAATACCTCTAAAACCTCCCCCAACACCCCTCTATATGGAAATATGTTATTGTAGCACCCAAGACCTCTTATAACACATGTTTGAAATGCATAAAACATGTCAAAACAAAATTATGCATTAGGAACAAATAATATGGTTCCCAAATTTCAAAGTGCACATGGTATAAACCTCTAAGTGCTTCTCCAACAACTCTAGCATAGGTTTTAATCTCAACATCGGTTTGGGGGTATTGAAAGACTTTGAAATTGCACTATTGTACTAAGCCATACATACCTTTTCAATTTGACCTTTTAAAATGACTATAATTTTTTTTCAAATGCACATTCACTTGCTTTCTAAGGAGATAATATTCAAGGTTTTAAAACTATTATTTTTTCTTTCCCCCCACCAAACAAATCCTTAGAAAATGATTTAATTAGCTCCCAATTTTGAAAATTTAAAAATTGGTAATTTAAATTCACTATAGGTGAAATGACAAGATCAACATTAGATATGCATATAAATTTTTGGGGCCATGAAAACTTGCAAGGAGTATTAATAATTGATATATATTCTTGTTCTATGCCAAAAATTTGAATATAAAATTTGTTTAAATCACCTTTGCTTTATAACTTGGGCCAATCCTTAAGCACTTACATTTTTTTTTGGCCTAAAAACACACCTGATGCCCATGAAACTAGAACTAGAGACCAATGATGGTATATGAACACTTGTAAAATCACTAGAATTGATAAAATTTCACATTTTGATGGTGCTCAATAGACCCACCTAGAAAAACTGAACATTAAAATTGAGCCAAAAACTTGTTCAATCACCCTAAAAGATGGCTTTGCACACTCATATTGAATTATCTAAACTTTATACCAAATGAATTTTATTATGAGCCCTAGATCTTGAGATATTAATGCTAGTATTTTTGGGCTACACTGCCTCCTTGAGGCCTAAAAATAAACATTCATCGATAAAATATAGGTCATCCTACATGGGAAACATGACACAAACATAAGGTGTCAACAACACTAAGTAGGAGAAATTGGAGCATGACTAAGGAGGAAGTAGTCCACAAACAATTTATCATTATAAAGACCAACTAAGAAAATGTACACAATGGTTATAAGGTTGAATACCAAAAGCATGGATAGGGTAGAACTTAAGATCTCCATAGTTGTGAGAGAAATTTTGTAGGCCAAAACTATTTAGAGTTGTAATTTACACACTTAAAACTAAAAATTAAAGTCTATATTAATGCGGCTCTTGAATTGTTATACAAGAACAAACAAAACAAGGAACCAACAAGAGAGATGTGGCTTGTTGACATAATGGGATGTGGCATCCCTTCAATCCTCGTCAACAATTTCTTAGAGATGTGGCATTCAAGAGAAACTATATGTTGGTTATGTTTTAAAATGTCGATAAATAAATTTTTCAATATATTTACTAAATTGCCACCAAAAGGAACTGATCAACAACCAAAGCAACCATAAAATGTTCAATTTCCATGTGTTGGGAAATTTTTGTTTTAGATCATTATGAAAAACATACAATCATCATTAATATGAATTTATTTCAATGATTTTTTATCTAAATATATTTAATAAAATATAATAGTATAATATTCACAAAAAGGGAAGACAATAGAGGATCACACTCACAAAGTCTAACGGGACTAAATCTATAACAAAGAAAAATAAATACAAATAACATCAAGCCCAATGAAGTTTAAGCAACTAAAATAAAATTCAAAGGGGGAAGGTCCTTATCATTAGGATTTCCCAAAACATCTTTGAGCATAAGATCATTGATTGGTTCCTAGAAAGTAATAACACCTTATTCTTTAGGAGGGTTATTTGCAGGTTGCTAAGCAAGGACACAATATATAGCCAACCTGAGAGAGGGAAACTGTCAATGTTAGGCTTTCTAAGAACATCATGATGCTCCTCCATTATGATTCCTTTGAGAGGAGGAAGAAGGTAGCCTAGAAGGCTAAGACCATCCTCCATGAGTCACATTGTCTATACAATAGGGGCTGAGATCCATAGGTTCCATGTGTTACTCATAAAC
This sequence comes from Sequoia sempervirens, assembly GCA_007258455.2. Classification (NCBI taxonomy): domain Eukaryota; kingdom Viridiplantae; phylum Streptophyta; class Pinopsida; order Cupressales; family Cupressaceae; genus Sequoia; species Sequoia sempervirens. The sequence goes on from VDFB02172060.1 coordinate 7,614, forward strand.
ATGACCCTCCCCTTTTTCAACTATCTTGTCTTACGTTCCTTAGTCATTTTATTTAAATTCATGTTCAGGCGGTGTTTTGTTGTACGCCTCAAATTCAGGAAGGGTTTTTATAGGTTGTACAAACTACCCACTTTACCACCTACATCGTTATTTCTTTAACTAGGTTGTGTTTTATGACTTTATCCTAACCCAATCGGTTCCAAAAGGTGATATGAACCAAGACCCTAGTACTTACAAAACACAAAGAACACACACATTAGAATATTTAAATGCAAGCTATAATCTAAGTTCCCCATGAAATACACTCACGAAGCTTACATTAGGAAATGAGATGAAGAATACAATAAGAAAGCAATAGAAAGAGATTGAATCCTAATTAAACAAGGAAACTCTTGATCCCATGGGGAAAGGGCCAATTTGATGTGGAAATTGGCCCTTCCCAACCGCTATGCAAGATTTGATGAAGATTTGTGAATGATTGAAGCTCCTTGATGAAATTTTGGCATAACCTTGTTATGAAACCATGAAAATGATGAACACTTGATATGAAATGGATAAAATTAGCTCTCAATGTGAAGAGAGTAACTTTGCTCTAAATTGTGGATGCAAAAATGAGGAAAGAGACCTCTCATTTATAGAATGGTAGGATGGAGAAATGCCCAAAATAGAGCAATGTGGGGCTAACATTCAACCAATGGAAAGGTGCCACTTGTCCAAATGTGAATGGATAGAGGATGTGCACATTTTGATGAATGGTCCCATAAATGCAATTAGGTGATATTTGAAATTAGTGAAATGACATGTAAGAGGGAAAAGAAATGCCTTAAATGCCACTTGGCTCAAGGAAAAAGGACTTATTAGGTGAAGTAAATGTCTTGTTGGAAGGACAAAGTCCACTTGGATTTTGAATTCAAATTTGAGAGAATATTCCTCCATTGTGCCATGTTGAAAGAAAATAGAGATTTAATAAATGAATTAAATCTATTTTCATGTGCAAATGGAAAAAGCTAGAGGATGGGATTTGCATTAGGATTAAATTAATCAAGGGTCAATTAATTTAATAGGGGATTAGATGATGTGACGAATTTGATTCAAATTTATAGGTTGATTTAAATCAAAGATGAGAAGAATGTGATTTTAGACTTAGTTAAATAAATATTTTGATTTATTTAACAAAAGAGGATGATTGGTTAGCTTAAATTAAACAAGGTTTAATTTATTTTGTTTAATAGTTAGACCTTGGAGATTTAATCAAATAAAGTGAATTATTTAATTAAATATGGAAATAGGGTTAATTAGCTCAGATAGATTGATTTTGATGAATAGGAAGCTATCTATATTAATTCAAATATAAAGATACATATTCACAAAAAAGGATGGGTGGTAAAAAGGCACACCCTGAGAGTCAAATGGGCAACGCCCAGAAAAACCAATAGATCACATGGGCGAGGCCCATAAGTCCAAAATTACAAAGTAAATAAAAAGGCCATTAAGCGGCTAGAGCAATGCCAGCAGATCCAGGAGGGTCTTTGTCATACAAATTTTTCCCCCATACAGTAGCGGGGTCTGTAGTGACATCAGGAGGGGGACCCCAACTGTCATTAGCATCTTTTTTCTCTTTATCTTCTTCCTCACACAGGGGTGAGATTGCAAGCACCAGATGCTGAAATTTTTTACCAGTGGCTGGCCAACTAGAGCCAGAAGTAGGAGGGTCATCAAAGGTCCACCCAGAACCACCACCACCGCTCCCTGAAGCATAGCCAAAAGGCCACCCCTAACTAGCCCACGGTGGAGGAGAGTGGTTTCACCGAGGAGTGCGAGAATCTCATCGAGGTGGAGGTTGGGAACAGGGACGCGCAGAGCCACTCTATTGCCGGCCCCTGGAGGGTGACCAGCCATAGGAAGAGGTGGGCGAAGCGAGGACCTGAGTAATAGTACAAGGGGCATTACCCCAGTGATCCAGGAGAACTTGAAGGTGAGCAACCTCAAGTGAAACTTTGTCTTTCCAAATATTGAAGAGAATTTTCACCCTGAAAATGTGCCAAAGCTGAGTGAATTTTGTAGGAAATCTGGGAGAATCTCCTAGAAACACCATATTCTAGGAGAAAGGATCTGGCCTAAAGGGCCGAAAAAAGTCACGAATCTAAGTCCAAAGTTGTTGGGCTCTGAGACAAAACCAAAAAAATGCTTAAGATTCTCAACTTTCCCACAAAAGGGCAACGAGGGTCCCAAACCCCTAGGTGAACAAGCTGAGAACCCATAGGCAAGCCTAAAATAAAAAATGAGGAAAAGTGGGAAAGTTTCGGCTCAACACTTGTAGACCAAGTGGCAGCAAATATTTTATGCTAGACATGAGCGGGAGATTGAAGAAGCCACCTCTGGTTCAAACTCTGAATCATAGGAAAATGTGGTGAGAGCCACCTGTAATCGAGTTGAGGCTTGTAATTTCTAAAAGGGGTGTCTAGATACCACTTCCAGTCTTTCCACCAAGGTTTGGTCCCATGAATTCCAACTTTATGAAGCATCTTAGTAGGAATAGCATTCACCAGACCCTCATAAGTAGCATGGTCTTGGTTATGAAGCCTGAACTGGGCATGAAAAACTTCCCACGACATAATACACATGGTGGGTCTGTGAAATATCTGTTGAAGGGTCTGGATACCCTTCTTGTGAAACCTGAGTGCCTTAAGCCAAGGTGACTTAGCCAATGGTTGACCATTACAAGCAAAAAGAGGCGACCACCAAATATTGTGTTGGTTGAGAGAGAGCCCATCTCGAAAACCAGAGCCATCCCAACGGAGCCAGGGTTTGATAGCCTCCCAGGCTCGCCAGATACTTTTGGCCACAAATGTCCTAACAATCTAGGCTAGTTCTTCCATGACCAGAAGGGTTTGAAAGTTAATCCCCTTCCGGGAAGGTGTATGGATAGGGAAGCTAGATTGAATACTATGCCTAAGAAGAATTTTCCAGGCCTCATCCCCAATAAGGGCACAAATAATCCATTTAACACACAGAGCAGTCCCTTTCCGTTGAGTAGAAAACAACCCAAGACCTCCCGAATCTCTAGGAAGGCAGCAAAATTCCCAAGCCACACAGTAAAACCCTCTGTGAGACTCAAAGGAGGCCCAAAGAAAGTCTCTAAGCAATTTCTCAAGCTTGTCATAGGCAGCTTTGGAAGGGGCCCAACAAGAAGAGTAATAAACATGGGTGGCCGCTAGAACTTTGGAACACACCTAAAATTTCCTTGCCAAAGAGAGGGGCTTGGTAATCCAATAAACAAGCTTCTACTCAACCTTAGAGAGCACAACTTGCCAAAGCTCAGCCGGGGATGCCTAAAAGGAAAAGGGAATGCCTAAAAACCAAAAATTTCTCCTGGCCCAATCCACTTCCATCCATATTGTTGCAACCAAGGCGAAGAAGGAAAGATAGACTGTCGGTAACATAAAGTTTTATGCCACTGGATGGCAGAGCTGGAAGCAAGACAAAAGGTATTAAGGCACTCAAGATCCACCACAATGGAATCTTCTTCCTCTAGAAGAGTGAGGAATGAGTCATCAACAAAATGACCATTAACAAGTTGAGCCTAAGATTTGGGTAGAGAAATTCCCTTGACCCGCTACTGGGAAACCACGTTGGCCAAGAGGTAGCCAAAGCCTTCAGCTGCAAGCACATACAAAGAGGGGGCCAGTGGGAACCCTTGTTGAATGGAACGAAAGAGTCCAAAGACAGAGGATTGACAACCATTGATGGTGATACAAGCTAAGGCATCCGCAAAGAGCATTGAAATAGATTGAATGAAGTTGGGCCCAAAACCTAAAGCTTGCAGCATAGCAAGAATAAACGGCCATTGAATACAATCATAGGCCTTGGAAAATCAATTTTAATGAACATGAATTTTTGGTTTGAACATTTGGCCCATTCCATGCCTTCCCAAACAACAATAATATTATCCAAAATAAATTTGGATTTGATAAACCCAGTTTGTTCTGGGTGCACAATCTGAGGTAGAAGATGGCAGATTTTAAGAGCCAAAGCCTTGGCAATAATCTTGTAGGAGACATTGAGAAGCGTGATAGGTCTCTAGTTGCAAATGTCTTCTGGGTCACTAGGCTTAGGTATGAATTTTATGTTACCTTTCTTAATTAAGTTACCTAGAGAATTAGAATGAAAAAATTCTAAGTAAACTTGATGCAGATTATGCCCAGTACAGTCCCACATGGCCTTGTAAAATTCACAAGGGAACCCATCAATTCTCGGGGCTTTGTCATTAGCCATGGAATAGACAACCTCTTTGAGATCATCAACTGTTAATAGTTGATTACAAAAAAAAAATTGAGCTAAAGAAAGTTTATTTGGCACAACAACAAGACAATTCTAAAGGGCTTTCTATCACATAGGTGTGAGCTCCTGCATAATGAAGACTTGCTCATAATGATGCACGGAGGCCTGGAGAATATCAGGCAGCTCAGAAAGCACTTGAATGACATCTTTGATTTTTTTAATGCTTGGGGATGAGTGCCTGGCACGCAGAGCCAAAAAAAACTCTTTGGAGGCACGATCACCAACTTTTAGCCAATGTAACTGGGCTTTGATTTGCACACCTCTAGCAGCATAATTGTCAGCAACTTGTTTCTTGTGCCTTAATTCTACCACCCTGACTTGCAATGATGGAGAAAAAGGGTTGGTCGCCAAAGCCTCATTAGCTACACAAAGGTCAATGGTGGTAGCCTCATAAGACCGTCGGGGAAAAATAGCTAGCTGGTGCCCATAAATGTGTAGAAATCTAGTCATGCGAATGATAGCCTCATTCCACCAATTAATCCGGCTTGTATGATGAGTTGGTCTGCACTCCAAATTCTAGACTTTGTGAATGTGGGCTAGGGTAGGCTTGTGGCAGAGTAAACACATGTTTAAAAAAAAGAGTTTTACACGTGTGAGGCTGTCGAGTCTCCCATTCAATGCAAAAAGAAATGGGGAAGTGGTTTGACAAGGTCACATCCACTAATGGCTTAACTGGGAGAGAGGAGTTGTCAAAAGAGGAAAAATATTGCGCTGAGATCATGGCATGATCAAGGCGCTTAAATATTTTGTCAAAACTGGCTTTGTAATTACACCAAGTGTGCCAAAGAGAATGAGAATGGCAGCGACCAATATTGGGATCAAAAAGCCCCAATTTATTGCACGTGTAAAACCATGCCTCCCTTTCCCCAACTGTCCATCTGAATGGTAAGGTGCCATCTTTGTTAGATGTAATCTCCACCATATTGAAGTCCCCGCATAGTAACCAGGTAACAACTAGTAATGAATCAACAATCCAATGCCAGAGCAAAGAGCGTTCCACAACATCATTAGAAGCATAGACATTAATAATCCCAAAGGAATGATTATCAATGTTGAGAAGGCTCCAGACGAGATGATGAGTGGGATCAGACCCATGGTTGACCACACAAGAGTGCCACTATGGTGGTCAAAGGGTGATAGCTCCATCACACCCAACATCATGAGTAGTACAAAACATTTTACTAGCTGGCCAAATAGAGCGACAAGCCGCAACAAGCAAAAAATAAGAAAATTTTAACTTCTTGGAGACAAAGCACTTCAATACCAGAGTACTTACACAAGGTATCTTTGACATAATACTTCCTGGAGAGGTCTGTTAGACCTCGAACATTCTATGAGAGGAACTTCATGAATGAAACTCCTCCATGTTTTTGAAACCCAATTCCTCTTCATTCAGAGAAGAGAAACGATTCTACAAAAATTCTGGTAGAACTGATCCAATCTGGATGGACGAAGAGGAAAGCCTCTGCTTTTCATGAACATATTCCCCTTCTTCCCTAGGAGGGGAAGGGTTGTGAGACCGCCTTTGAGATCCCATCAAAGGAGAAGAAACATTCGGTTGTGTTAACATGACAACAGTCGGTCGAGGCGTAGCCTTTGGCCTTGGCTACTGTGGAACATAATCAGCTCCAACCGAAGCTTCTTTCCCCTTCAAGGAAGGGTTTGAAACATCTTTCACTGGTTCAGAGGTCATGGGAGCCGACCCAGAACCAATGGAATTATTATTTTAGTTCGTAACCATAGTCCATTTCGCATCAGGTTTGGCAGCAAATGTAGTCACCAAACGAGGCTTTTCAGCATCTCATGGTAGAGAAGGTGTACGAGGCACTGCCAAAGGGAAGCCCTTAATCTTGTGGTCCACTGATTGACACCTATAACACGTGTTGGGCAGATTAATATATGTGACCTTTTGGGTGTGTCAGAGATCTCCAATTTGGATATCAATGGAGTCTTTCAAATCTTTGGAAAGGTCCATTTCCACACAAACCCTCTTCTGGGGTCAGGGCTGAAAGAACTTGTTCGACTCAATACAAATAACCCTTCCTAGTGAGGAAGCTATATTATTCAAAAAAGGCACACAAGGCAAGGGTAAACTAGGAAATTCAATCCAAACTGGGACCCGCAACTTGGTGTCGTCCAAGACAGCAAAGTCATAGGTCCACACCTGGAAAACTAACAAAGAAGACTGGACATACTAGGGCCCATGGGCTAAGATAGCCTGCACATGTTTTACCAGGTTATACAAACTACCCATTTTCCCCGAGAGAGATTTTCAGTAATTAATATATTGACCATGAGTTGATTCATAAAACCAGTGCATTATGTAGAAAAAGAAACCAACATTTTTAGATATGATATGAACAAGAGTAAACAAAGCCATGCATACAAGAACATACAGATATTAAAATGATATTTATTATATATAGTTTGTATGTGTTTACATTGCATCAGCACTACAAAATTTGTTGACTCGGCTATAAAAGTTCATATCGATGACAAAAGACAAAAGAAGACATTTTTGTTCAGACACAGTGAAAACATCAGGACTCAGATGTCCTCAATCATAAGCTGGAGACATTCAATCTGAGTAGGGGATAATAGATTATCATGTGATTGCATGAATTGGGAAAAAAGCCCCATATCATTTCTCACGATTCATGCACGAAGAAGAGCAACCACTTCCTCGATAGTCTCATTCTGAAGAACCAACACTATACAAATGGCGTCAAGTACCAGTCCACTCTGAGGATAGTGACTAAGCCCAACGATAGCTACATTGACACAATGATGAAATTCAAGCCTCATCAGACATTTTAATGCTCTTACACCCCAGTTGCGGTGACTAGAGGTCCTGATGACCGTGTACACGAAATCCTCTAGCATGGTAGTATTATGTACATGTGCCTGGATCAGAAATTCTTCACCCAGGATATTGCAAAGTACCTCTTCTTCTACCTCACTTTGTATCATGAAGACCTCCTTCAGCTAATCCAACAAATGCCTCAACAATGGGTTGCATTCAATCTCCTCTAGAGCAATAAAATTATTTGTAGAATCCCTGTCACTTTGAGTGCTTGCCATGTTGGATTCTTCTAAATGATGAAGAGTGGTGACACTAGCTGAATTTATAGAAGGTTGGTCAGGAATTGGTTCTTTCTCCTAAGGATTGATGAGATGGCAACTCAGTTCAAATTAATGGCTAATTTGAACCAATTTTAAATTACATTTCCAATCGGGTCGTATACACATGCTATCGTATGGTGTCTCCTTGAAGTTGCATTAGTTATTCGATTGTGTGAAAGGGTTTTTGGAAGTCGTTGGTGAGATAAAGATTAGTTTTCTTGCCTAATGCCCTTTCATTTACCAAATTAATTATTTTGATTTATCTTTAGCAGTTTTCAAGAAGACGGTGGAGAAACAAGAACACTACCAAATTTAGTAATAGCTTTAGCAATCGTTTGGTGGAGTTGGTTTGCTATATATTTGAAAATGGAGGAGATAGTGGCTCTCTGGATATACACTTTGTGGTGTTTTCGAGATAGATTTGATCATTTATTTCATGTTGTAATAGTTCATAATCTTTAAGTTGTGAATTTAATGAGATGCTTAGTACATTGATCTTTGTGTTACACGTGCGATAGAGTTATGTCTTCTATGTGAGATAAGCTTTATGGTGTCCATTTATTACAGTATGATTTTATTTCCTTCATTAGATAGTCATAGATCTTTTCAATCTTTGTGTTGATCGTTTATGGCTATTGTTTACACATTCACATTAGTCTCATATTTATGAACTAGCAGATGTTAAATTTCTCGCTTTCTAGTTAAAAGCATAACCATGTTTATCTAGTTTAGTTAGATTTATTGCATATCATTTTAGGGAGTTGTACCTCCAAAATTCAGAGAAAATCCAAAAATGCAATTGTCCAGTCTTTTCAGAGTTGTTAGTGGGTTGATACTAGTGCTAAACAAGGCTAAGAGCTATTTATTTTGAGCATATTTACCGTGATCCAATTCATTCGCTAATAGATTTTTGGCAACTTCGTTGGGGAAATTGAATTGATTGACAACATCTGACAACATCCGTCGCACTATGTGGCAAGATGGTACTTCCTCATAATGATGTGTTTCCTATTTTGCAGCCAAATTTAGATGGGGTAGGAGTAGAACAAGAAGACATCATTTCATAATTAAATACGCTCGCCTGGAGATACAGGAGGAATGCAAAAAATTATATGTGAGTTAATCTTTCCCTGGAAGAAGAGGAAGAGTTGGCCCAACACCCACCTACACCTATAATTGAATGCCCTTCGAGGTTGGTATTCATGTACTACAAAAACCCTCGTCATCTCGATCATCAGCCTAAACAATCGTTCCATCATCCATAGAATCTGCCCCTTCCTCAACCTCGAAATCCACCTCTGGCTCATCCACCACCTAGGAATTAACTCAAAAAATTTCTTTTCCATTTTTCTTTTACTCCCTTGTGAGTTGGCGACTCTGATCATCCATGATCTTGAATCTTTGGTGCAATCACGTTGGCCCTCTTGCCTTGTCACAATATCATAACTTACCCAATGGTTCCTGAAAATAATTTCCTAAATTTTTTGGTCAAGATACACAAGACCCTAAAGAACACATCCTGGCTATGACTGCAATAAGCAGAGTTTTGGGAATTCAAGAAGAAGATGTTTTTGTGAGAATCTTTATTGATAGTTTAATTGAGAAAGAAAAAGAATGGTATAGGGGACCTGAGAAAGGAAGCATCATGGGATGGAATATCCTTAAAACAAAGTTTCTCCAACATTATAAAATTCTAGTAAACATTGTGGCCACCTTGCGACTTTTTCTCTTTCAGATCATGAAGGATAAGGCCGAAACAATGAGTGATTTTGTATACCGTTTCAATCGATTGCTTCAAAAAAAATTTGTTCTAGAAAGGCCCAGTGAGGAGAGCCAGTTTCACATATTTATTTCTTCTTTGGATCCTAATATTCAACTGATCCTCAAAAGAGATTAAATTCAAGGAATTGAAAGAGCCCAATTAGAAGCAATACATATTGAGGATGATTTTATAGCTGTGAGAAAGTGGAAACTAGGTGATAGTGTGAAGCCTAAAGTCTGTTGCAAGCTATCCCCTGAAGTCTTGATTAAATGCCATGAAGAGATAAAATATCCTCTCCTGACTGCTGAAGATATTGATCTAACGATTTTTGATAACATGCAACAGTTTAATGAAGAACCAGATCAACATTGCAATGATCAGGCCTTCAGTTTATATACCTCATTTGAGGTTGAAAGTGATCTTAGTTCATATAGTGATGATGAAGATGATATGTTGTAGAATAAAATGCTGAGGAGATCTCCCTTTCACTTCAAGAATAAGTCTTTCTCTTCCAAGGCTGATTTGAAGGATCTGGTGTCAAATTCCCTTTTCGTCCCTGAATATGAAGTTTTCTCCTTCGAAGAGGTGGCAGATGAGAATGGAGGTCTCACATTTGATACTTCCCAAGAAAAGATGAAATAGTCAATTAATCTTAACCCTCTTATCATTTTTGATGAATTTGAAATATATGATAATCCTCTCTTTATAAATTTAATCGCTGATCAATCTATGTTCGAGGATGAGTATTGTATATAAACGGTTGAAAATGGTCACAATCAAGGAAATGTTGGGGAAACTGCTAGTCATTTATTGAAGGAAGGTGAGAATTTCCAGATTGATGCATATTCAGAGGTTAGAAGTGAATCAGTTTTTTCTTTGTCTCAATTTACAAAGATAATCATTTCCCATGAAAATAACTTGATAAAGGAAAGGGGTGATGAAGTTAAGGAGAATTTTGTTTCTGATGATGACTTTTCAAAAGGAGGAATGTCTGGGATATGTAGTGTCGGGGAAGAATTTAGAACTCATAATTTTGTATCGGAATTAGATAGACCTAGAATGTTGAGCCTTGATTGCGGAAAGTGGTTAATAAAGGATGATCTAGGACCAGAGAAATGGTAATAAGATGAAAATTTTGATGAGAAATGGCTTTTCAGAGGATTGTTTGGTAGCAGTTGTGAAGTTCCCTACATTTACGTCGAGGTATTCTTATTCTTCAACATGCTTCAAAGGATTTATACCAAGGTGGGCCTTTTCAGGAATAGGCCATTCTTCTCTTAGTCGGTTTGTGGGTTTGTATGAGTTTTCTTTTCATTTTCCCTCCGACAGGTTTTCCCTACCTTGTAAATAGCCAATTTCAGTTTGATGATTTTTGGTTTGTTGTTTGGTTTTGGTATCCTTCTCGTTTTGACTCTGTGCCCAATAGAAAAGACTGATCATACATGTTGGGTTCTCTGCGTCTTTTACAGTCCTTATCCCCAATTAGATCCACTGTTACTCATAAAAATGACCCTCCCCTTTTTCAACTATCTTGCCTTATGTTATTCATTTTATTTAAATTCATGTTCAAGAGGTGTTTTGTTGTACATCTCAAACTCAGGCATGGTTTTTATAGGTTATACAAACTACCTACTTTACTGTCTGTATCATTATTTCTTTAACTAGGTGGTGTTTTATGACTTTATCCTAACCCACCATATCCTTAGAAAGGGGCGATATGTATGTGAATAACTCGCATGATGAGTTGTCATATGTTAGAAGTTACCCAATAGCTTACCTCACAAGTTATGTTTGTGGATGATATTCTTTTAATTGCTTGGAACCCAGGTGATGTTTTACTAGGTTATACAAACTACCTGTTTTGTCGCCTAGAGAGCTTTTTAATAATTAATATAATGACCGTGAGTTGATTCATAAAACCAATGCATTATGCAAAAAAATAAACCAACATTTTTAGATATGATATGAACAAGAGTAAACAAAGCCATGCATACAAGAGCATAAAGATATTAAAATGATATTTATTATATATGTTTGTATGTGTTTACATTGCATCGACACTACAAAATTGCTTGACTCGGCTACAAAAGTTCATATTGATGAAAAAAGACAAAAGAAGACATTTTTTTTAGACACACATGGCAAACATCAAGACTCAGATTCCCTCAATCACAATTTGGAGGTGTTCAACTGAGCAGGGGATAGCAAATTATCATGTGATTGCAGGAATTGGGCAACGAGCCCCATATCATTCCTCATGATTATGCATGAAGAAGAGCAACCGCCTCCTCCAAAGTCTCATTCTAAAGTGACGAAACACTACAAATAGTGTTGCCTACAAGTCCACTTTGAGGATAGTGATTGAGCCCAACAATAGCTACATTGACACAATGATGAAATTCAGGCCTCACTAGATGTTCTAATGCTCTTACACCTTAGTCGTAGTGGCTAGAGGTCCTGATGACCGTGTACATGAAACACTCTAGCATGGTAGTATTGTGTACATGTGCCTGGCTCAGAAATGCTTCACCCAGGATACTGTGAAGCACATCTTCTTCCACCTTGCTTTGTATCATGAAGACCTCCTTCAGTTGATCTGACAGATTCTTGAACAACGAGCTGCATTCAATCTCCTCCAAGATAATGATATCATTTTCAAAATCACCGTCACTCTAAGTGCTCACCATGTTGGATGCTTCTAAATGATGAAGAGTGGTGACACTAGTTGAATTTATAGAAGGTTGGTCAGACATTGGAACTTTCTCCTAAGGATTGATGAGATGGAAACTCAGCTCGAATTAATGGTTGATTTAAACCAGTTTTAAATTACATTTCCAATTGGGTCATATACATGTGCTATCATATGGTGTCTCCTTGAAGTTGCATTAATTATTCGATTGTGTGAAAGGTTATTCGATGGCCGTTGGTGAGATAAAGATTGGTTTTCTTGTTGGATGCCCTTTCATTTGCCAAATTAATTATTTCGATTGATCTTCAATAGTTTTCAAGAAGACAGTGGAGAAACAAGAAGACCGCCAAATTTAGTAACGACTTTAGCAACCGTTTGGTGGAGTTGGTTTTTTATATATTTGAAAATGGAGGAGACAAGGGCTCTCTAGATATACACTTTGTGGTTTTTTTGAGAGGGATTTGATCATTTATTTCATGTTATAAGAGTTCATAATCTTTGGGTTGTGAATTTATTGAGATGCTTAGTACGTTGATCTTTCTGTTACGCGTTCGATAGAGTTATGTCTTCTTTGTGAGATAAGCTCTATGGTGTCCATTTATTACAGTATGATTTTATTTCCTTCATTAGATAGTCATAGATCTTTTCAATCTTTGTGTTGATCGTTTATGGCTATTGTTTATGCATTCATGTTAGTATCATATTTATGAACTAGTGTTTGTTACCTTTCCTAATTTTTGGTTAAAAGCATACTCGTGTTTATTTAGTTTAGTTAGATTCATTGCATATCATTCAAGAAAGTTGTACCTCCAAAATTAAGAGAAAAACCACAAATGCAATTGTGGTCTTTTTAGAGCTGTTAGTGGGTTGATACTAGTGCTAAACAGGGTTGAGAGTTATTTATTTTGATCATATTTACTATGAGCCAATTCATTTGCTAACACCATGAAAGTTGGATCCACTATCATTTATAGTAGGATATATGTGAATTTATTGTAATCCATCTCTTCTAGACATTTGAAAACCAATAAGCAATGCTTATGCCTTTGGTTCATTGTTAGAGCCATCCTAAGAACATTTTGGCATTGCTAGTTGAATCAATTCATCACTATTTTTTAAGACAATTCCACCACCTAAAGGATTCAAATTCCCCCTAGATGCCCCATCAAGTTTAATATTTTAAAAATACTTACAAGGAGATTCTCAAATTTTAAAGCTGTAGATGGATTTAACTAAGGAAATATGGGACAATCCCTTGGTTGGGGGGTAGAATGAGGTTCCAACTTTTTAGGACTCTATTATCCCAATTTATGAAAATTGCTAGGTGTAGATCCTTTGATGGATGAAAACATTAATAACATCAAAGAAGTGCACTAGAAAGGCATTTTGAGAGAATTTTTTTCCAAATCATTGTAAATTTTCTTTCCTTTCATAGCATACAAATTAATTTAGATGGGGGCTATTATCCAAAGACTTGCATAAGTGGATTGTTGATGAATTTTTGTCTAACTCTAGAAGAGATAGTTTGTTGAGTTGGGAAAGACTCCTTTCCATTTTAATTTTTTACATATTCATTTCAAGTGATGGTAGCTAAAGGCACAATTGAGGATAAGATGGTCTAGGTATTTCAAATTGTAGCCACATAAAACATAACTGAAAGCTTGGGGGATGTACATTTCTTTTAGGTGATTGCTAGTGAGAATTTTTTTATGAAGATCCAACCAAGAGAAGGCCCTTAATTTGGGAAGAATATCTTTGTCCCAACAAATATAATTTATCTAGTCATCCTCACTATTATCTCATAAAATAGATTTGAAACCTACCTAAACTATATAAGCTCTACTAGATGGTTCCTACCAAAGTAACTCTTCCTCTTCCTCAGAACTTAAAAGTTTCCTTGATATTAGAATATTTTCTAAGTTGGACTTCTAGTCTTCTAGGGTAATCAAGCAAGAAAAAAAATTCTAACTTGCCAAAGGAATGCCATTTTTCCACTTGATTTTCACAGTCTTTAAATTTTGATCCCAAGAGGATTCTTCAAAGAGGAACTTAATGGTTGAAACTTAGTGTTCCTATTTAGATGAGTATAGATGAGCATACCCATTCCACTAATCTTACCATAAATTTTCATTTTCTCCATTGTGGATATCCCAATAGAAGTGAGGAAGAATAAGATCATGACTATTGACTATAATGTTCAACATTCTAGAGCCCAAAGGGGGGTTAGAAATAGTGAAGATAAGTTCCTTTTCCTAGTTGTCCAAGTACTTTTCTTGCATTATTACACACCATCTAGATTCTTCTTTTTAATATGTATTATAGGAAAGTTTGGCTCCCAAGGCCAAGTTCAAAGCCAAAATATTATGAATATAAGAGTGGCATCTATAAAGAGAAAACAGGTAATCATGTCTAGGAATTAGGCTAAAATTGTTCCTTTTTATTTCTATTGAAGGTTCTCCACCTTAATTGATCTTATCATTGCTTCTACCATGAGGATGAAGAAGAAGGTTGACATGGGATCTCCTTGTCTCAAACTACTATTGGATTTGAATAATCCCATTGAGCTTCCATTGAGGATAAATGATAATCTAGAACTTGAGATATAGAACATAACCCACTAACACTAGCTAGGGGAAAAACCAAACATTTCAAGAACTAGAATGAGGAACTTCCAACTTACCTTGTCATAAGCTTTTTCCATATCAATTTTTATTGTCATTGTATGGATCTTCATTTCATGGATTGAGTGAAGGGTTTTGTAAGAAATAAGGATCCCTTTTGATATTTCCTTGCATGGTACAAAACCACCTTGTTCCTTAGAAAGTATAAGATTTATTAGAGTCCCATGCCTTAAATTGATTGATTTGGCAAATATTTTTTAATTTGAGTTGCATGGAGAGATTGCTTTAAATTCTGTAAAAGAGGAATTTTTGAACAACTTGAGAATCAAAGCTATGAAGGTAGCATTCAACTCTTTGAGGATACTTTTATGTTTGCTTGCCTCTTTGAGGGATATTTGGATATCTCAACCAACAAAATACTAGAAAATATTAATAAAGGTCAAGAAACCCTCAAGCCTTGGTGCCTTATCTCTTGGGAGTGAAAATAAAAAGTTTTTAAATTCCTCCAAAGAGAATCCCACAAGGAGCATCTTATTATGTTCTTTTATTGCTATAACTAGGATACAATTCAAGATATTTTCAAAATGAGCAAGAGTGATGTGAGAATATTTATTTAGGAGGGATTCAAAGAAAGAAATAGCTTCCCTTTTGATATTCTCTAGGGTAATTTCTTCCTAGCCATCAATTTTTTATTGAGGTGATCTAGTTTGAAATCCTTCTCATTTTAGTGAAAAAATAAAATAATTTAATGGTTTAATCTCCCTTATTTATCCAAGATTCTCTTAACTTCTACCTCTAGTGGATTTATTCTCTCACTATAATTTCTTCAAGAACACCTTTACGTAGTTTCTCCTAGGAAAAAGGGGGAATCCGCCCCTTTATTATATTTTTGTTTAGGTCAAAAAGTTCTTGTTAGATCCTTAATTTCTTAGCATAGATGTTTTTTAAGTGGGCACTTTTTTTTTAATTTTTTATTTGAGATTTTAGATACTTTAGCTTTGTATAGAGCTGGAACATCTTGGAACCTTTGACATAAGGAGTTGTGCTCCACCATTCCCTTATAAGTCTTAAGAAATATTTATCCATAAGCCACATTTCTCTAAACTTGAAGTATATTTTCTTGGGGGGGGGGGTTTCTTCAAATAAATATAACTAAATCAGGAAGTGATCAGATATAGAGAAAGGGAGAATAGAACAATAGGATTTGTAACTATATGTGAGCTAGTTTTGAGAGATGAGAAACCTATCCAATCTCTCTACAATATGGGAGAAATATTTCCTCCTATTCGACCAAGTGAAGTTTCTATTGTTGAAGGAGAAATCAAATATATTATTATCTATTATGAAGCTTTTGAAGTCCTCCATCACCTTATTTGGAGGGATTATTCATCCTTTCTTCTTATATATATATAAGTTCTTCCCTCATTTTTAACATCTAATCAATTCTAATCAATCTTGATATCTCACTAGCAACTCTAAAGTAATTAATGCAACATCAAAAGCAAGAAATGTATAAGATACATAACATAATTACAATAAATTATAGTTTGCAACCTAAATAAAATTTCATATTCATGTATTGTAAGATGCTTCTTATTTATTATCATTATAATATGCACTAATGGATGTAAGACCTTAAGGATACTCCATCCTCCTTATATGAGATTGATACAACTACATCAATCCAACAAGGGCTTCAAATATGAGTGGTAAGACACCCTTTTTATGTTTTCATTATCATTTGTCATTTATATTTCCTTTAATCCCTCAAGAGAACACACTCTTGATCATCTATCATCATAGCCATTGTGGAGGTTAGAAAACTAACACAAGGTTTGACCAAGGCAAGCCTGTATAAAAAACAACCTTTCTCTCTCTATCTATTTTGCAGGGTTATAGGTTTTCTACTAATTGAAGTGGATTTAACATTTGAAGGCTCCTAAACCCTGATGCATGTTTCAAGGACTCATCATCAAAAAATTAGGGCAGATTAATTACCCATGCTCTATCAAGATTTGAATTTTGATTTCTATTGTCAGATACCTTTAGACACTGGTACACCTGTGCAGGCCCTAAAACCCTATATTTTAGTACTTCTAGACTAGGGCACCCAATTCCCCTATCTTGTCAATTCTTCTCCAAATTTCAATTTCAAGTTCCTCTCTATATCTCTTCACCATATCCACTTTCTATTTCTTTCATTTTATTCTAGTTAATTTCTAGATTTTGTTACACTTAGTTCATTTGATCCCAATTCACCTAGTTTAATATAAATCATCATATTGGTCACAACACACACAAAAAAAGGGACCAAAACCCTAACCAACCTATTCAACTCCCCTTTGACGACAACAACCAAATAGTACTACTTGGTTAATTTTGGCTCCCTAATGTTTATGGTGAAAGAGAATTGATCTAGTTTAATTCATTTAGGCTAGATCTCCTTTCAACGTCTTACATGTTCATGGTATCTCTATATTTTATGTAACCAATATTTTAGGTTGTGACTATTATGGATGGTATTATTGAGTTGACACTCATCGAATTTGGTTGTATGAATGTATGCAATATTTGTATGAATTTCACTAGAATTATGAGTAGATCTTTGTCAAGTTTGTATTTGAATATGTTATATTTATTATTTAAAATGGAGAGATGTTAGTATACTATTTTTGATCTTGAGGATACAAATTATTGGAGAGATGTATTATACTATGGTTGTAAATTAGAATTACTACTTATGTTTATTCTAGGTGCTCTATTACTATAGTGAAAGAAAATGAATGTGTATATTTTCTAGGACATTAAATACGGATTTGAGCATCAATTTTATGAATATTGGTTGAATAACTAGTAGAACATTTAAATTCATACATTATATCAAGATCATGACATTAAACTATAACTTGATAGCCTTACTATCATTCTTGATATATTAATAGAGAGTTAAGAAGTTGAGATTAAGGGATAATATTTTTGAAGAACTCTAGGTATTTGATGAGTTGTGTTTGTATTCTATTGTATAAATGTAATGTAGTTACATGTGTAGGTGAGTTGTTTCAAAATAGGAGTTAAACATATAAAATAAAATTATGTCAATCTGAAAATTTATTGTATTAAATATGCAATCACTATGTCTTATTCACTAAACCTTGGCCAAGGTTGGTTTTGGTGAAATTGACTAGTTATATGTATTTAGGGTACATAATTGACTTGGGATTTGCTTTATACTAGACTTCACTAACTTTATCCCTATATAGTATTCTACTATGACCATGCACGTGAAGAGTTGGGCTCAATTGTAATAATATGATTGCATGTTTTGATTTATAAATATATCATTGCTATATGGAATCATAGTACTTACTAACCATTAAGGTCACATTTATTATAATTACCAAGTGGAAATATAATCTAGATGATGATGAAATACCAATATAATAATTTGGTTTCACTGTAGGGAAATAAAATTAAAAAGTTAAGAATATTAAATTATTAGTAAAATTATTGGGCATATATCTTCATGTGGTGATCTAATGGATATAGTGTTGCACACTATCTTGAGTATGAATTAAGTATCAATAATGTCTAAAGAAATTTTATAAGTACTATTGTATGTCCCTTGAAACTTAGATGATTACTATTGTATGTGCTTTGTCAAGAAAGATACATAATATAATATGATTATGATACTTGATATCATTAAATCATATTATGTTAGGACTCAACTTGGAGACATAAAAAGTATGTTTGCATACTTTTTGTATTGTGACAATATATTGACTTTTTCATTTTCCCCTATGCTTTGATACGGCCATGCCTATATTATATTGATTAATATATGGATAATTTTTGTGTATAGATTTGATTGTTATAAGGTTAATAATTGTATGTATAAAATTAGGTGGCACAATGAAACCTAATTTTTTTATAATAAGACTTTCATATAAAGTGGGTATTAGTGTTAGTTGAGCTATATATATATATATATATATGTATGTATGTATGCACGCATGTATGTATGTATGTATGTATGTATGTATGTATGTATATATATATATATATATATGCATATATATGTATGTATACATATATGTATATATATGTATGTATATATATGCATATATATGTATATATATATGTATATGTATATATATATATATATATATACACATGTTCCAAATTTTATAAATAAGAATTTCATATAAAGTGGGCATTAGTGTTAGTTGAGCTATATATGTGTATACAATCCTATACTTAGCATGGGATGATAGAATAATTGTCATAAATTTTGGCATAAATAAATGAAAAATTTTGTACCAAGTAGGAAATTTGAAAGGGTTTAAAGAGATGTAGTATGGAACTCTACTTATACTTATGGGTTTGTGTGGAGACTTGAACTGGTGATTACTTTAGAATTTTGAGCATTATGAGTTTTATGAAATGGTCACAATTTGGTTGTTTATTATTTGTAAGTAACCAACCTAGCCTATGTGTTAATGACATTATTTTGTAAGGGACTCTAGGAGGTTCATGTTGAGTTATGAATTATAACAGGGTGAGGTTTAATATGAGATCTTGATGCCCTTGGATGAAAATGGTTTAGGATATGCTTGCTAAACTAGGAACATACTTGGATTTTTTAATACTAGTAAGAATTATTTATTTGTTGGGAATCATTTAAAGGAACCTTGTTGAGATATGAAATAATAATTTAGGAAATTTGAGTTTTATTATTAATTAATAAAACTTTAGGAACAATGAATATTTTGGATTGACCATTGTTAAATGGTGATTTTTTGCACTAGATGGTTTTAATCCCTTTTATGGCCTTCCTCATATACTATCTCACTTCTATGCAAAAAAATTCTTGAGTGGTTATCAAAGCTTAGATTTAGGAATTCTATGTGCTTGATCCTTGAGAGATCACAGTGAGGAGAACTACATATGACTTTGGTACAATTTAGAAGTGGGTATGTAAATAATCCTTGGGTGAAAGATGCCATGAACCTAAATTGGTAGTGAAAGTTTTAGGGAATAAATCTATGGTTTGGGGTTGTTACTTAAATATACAATTCCTCCCTCCTAGTATTCTTTCTAGCTTGACTATAAGATGGACCCACATGTTAGAGTCGAGTCTGATATAGGTACATGGTAATTGGCTATCACCAATACTATGTAGGCGATGGATGTTATATATTTATTCACAATATATTAAGGATTATATGTCATTCATGAATATTCTAGAGATGTAATATTCTAGGAGCTATGTATGTTAAATGATAGACAAGAGGTTTTATTAAATATCACTAGTATTGTGTAGGTAAAATATGTTAGGAGTGATTTTCATACCTTAGAGTTTAACTAACTATCACTAATGAACTGTAGATAATGAATGCTAAGATTCACCCATGGTATGGCATGGCTTAACTAGCTTTCACTAGTACCATGTAGATGATAGATGGCAAGAGCTACCCCATACTAAGTGGGACTAACTTTCACTAGTGACATGGAGGTAATATCTATTTAGATCCATTGACTCACATGGTTCAACAAGATATGAAAATATTATTAATAGCCAAATGTTTGTTTTTTGTTACAGTTGTGCATTTTTGGTGATTACCACTAGTAAGGATGCTCACTTGTCTTCATAGTTGGTAGTGAATTGGTATAAATGATGGGACCCATAGTGTAGAATAGGATAAACTAATACTAGATTATTTTTGTTTGGGATTTATTTAAGGGATTATGCATTAGAGAACTAGGTAAAGGAGAAGTTGCTTGTAGTAAGGTTCTAACCACATCCTTTTGTTGGTTAATCACTATGTGTACATATAATGATATTGGTTTGTTCACATTGCACGTATGTGTGTCAATGGATGGGATACTCATTATGTATATGTGATGTATGCATAAGCTAGTTGCATGGGGTACATGCGCTAGTCACACTGTGTTTATGTGATGCATGCATGATCAATTTGATGCATCCATGAGTTATCACATTTAATGTATATAATGTATGCATGATTTAGTCACATTGTGTACATGTTTTGTATGTATGAGATAATCATAATGTGTAAATGTGATGCATGTATCAGCTAATCACTATATGGATTTGTGTGTTCATGGATTGATATTGGCATAAACGTAATAATTGACTAGAAAGTATTTGTTAGAGTACTATTATATATGAATTGATTTGAAGCATTAGTTTAATTATTAACTTAAATTTAATAAAAGGTTAGAGACTTAATCTCAAATGGTGGGATGATGGCTTTATGTTATTGGTGTATGAATTGTAAAGCCTCTAATTCTTAAGAAATGATATGTATGAAGGGCCATTATAAATGAGTCCTTGATGTTTAGGTCTAGGTGTAGGGATGATCCTATCATTAATATGAGAATGCCATATTTTAGTGTAAGTATAAATCATGATATAGAGTTGTTTCCATGGCTATGGATGGTAAGGATTTGAAGTTGGCACTTCCAAAATTTGAATAGAATATGTTTGGTTGATTAGGATAGTACAAAAGATACAATGTTATTAGGAAAACCAAATTTCTAGTAACTAGGGTGAGTTATCTATATACATTGAATACCTCATGATCCTAGTGGACTCAAATGCACTAGCCCAAACCTCCTAGCAACAATGGATAGAGGATCTCAACAAAGTGATGTAGTAGTTGTGAGTACAACTACACCTTGTAGTCCCAAGGAGAAAGGTTGATCGGAGAATTCATGTAATGCTATCAAAAGGTAAGCATTGAATCTAGTGCCATGGAAAAGTTTAAAGACACGATTGATGAAGAGAGCATCGCACTAAAGGATCGCCTACCTATGTTGTGAATGATGACTAGGGTACCTTTATTGTTCTCCTATGGAATAAATTTTTTTTTATGGTAACCCAAACTTGCACTTGAAGTAGATCAAAGCCATCAAGTAGAAAAAACACATTATTGTGTAAGAAATTTAGGTTCTCAAAAATTTCAATAAAAAATAAGTGTTCTTCCACTAAATTTACCTAGAGAGAATAATGAAATAAAGGATTTAAGAGCTATTAAATGGAATTATAAATTTGAAATTTAAATGAACAAAATACAACACTTAGTTAAATTTTGAAGATGGAAAAGCGATATTAAAGATGTTAGGAATTCATTAACCATTAAATGCTAGAATTTTAAGGTATTGATTAAAAATATATTTCAATATTTATAAATTGATTATATGTTCCTCTAGCTTAGATCCATGCCTACAAAAGTGAATTGGCACGTAGACTTAAACCTATATCAACAAGAATGAATTGACATAAATGTGGTTGATTGGAAACACTTTACCTTGATCTTTTGATGTGTAAATATTAATAAGGAAGAGATAGGGTTTCACACATTTGGGGAATCTAAATAACCATGAGGGTCATGTTCTCCCAAGTTAAAATCCTAGATGAAGTGATTATACAAGAATAATGGTCGAGGGCAATAATCAAGCATTCAATTGACCTAAGATGATGCATCTTTTAATAATGTTGCA